>APFE031520276.1:1890-22765 GCA_000404065.3 Pinus taeda
TTTAAGACCGCTGATAAAACATTCTGTGTAGAACTCATCTGTGAGACCCTTAGTGCGGAAAGCTAAGCTTTCAAAAGAATTAATATATTCCTCTACTGTACCAGTCTGTCTGAGCTTAGTGAGACGACCCAAATAAGAGTCTTCTTGTTCAAAGCGATCTCTAAGAGCTTTGGTAAATTGGGTCCAAGTTCTAAAATATCCATTGCAACGCTGATGCCATTCCCACCATTGCCACCGTTCATTGTCGAAGTACATGCTCCCCAAAACAAGATTAGTCGCATCATCTAGGATATGATTCAATTTGAAATACTGGTCCATTTGGGCTAGCCATGCTGCTGCATGAGAACCATCAAATTTATGCATATCCAACTTAGGAAGTCGCTGACTGGGTGGTGGATGGGTGTGCCAGACGTGAGGAGAGTGGCTAGATTCACCGTAAATGCCTTCATGGCCATTATACCCCTCCTCATGGGCTTGCTCCTTGCCGTTTGACATAAAATCCTCCTTGCCTTTTCCCTGCAATTTCTCTAGCTGGAGACTCATTCCTTTAAGCGTTGTTCATGCTATCCAGATCTAGTCTGTCAAGCTGAGTTTGGATTTGGTTCACCGTTTCTTCCAGTTTGTCCATCCTTTCATTGCCCATCGCTTGAGCTCTAGGTGCTACCATACACCGACTTGAAAAATTGGGACCACCAAAAAAATATTTGCCCAATTAATTGAATGGTACCACCATGCTCAGCTCGTCGTCCTGATTTTAATGGGCTATATCACCAATAAGCGTCCCGGAACATCTCAAATTTTTTTTTTTAACTCCTAACGGAGTTTTACTCCTTGATCAATACTGCAGTCGCCAAATCCTCAAAATGTCAATGCGGCCAAAAGCCCTGCGACAATTATACCCTGGTATAGGAACCCTGCACAACGCTTCTGGTCTGGTGGATCTGAGAGATCTGAATGGCGGCTCGGGTAGCGCTGGATGGCTGAACTGACTGCTTCTGCAGATCTGATGAATCTAATAGATCGAAACTGGCTGGTTGGGACCGATGTCTGCTGCTGCTGCACTTCTTTGCTCAAGAGGATCTGGAAGAGATGATGAGTAAAAAAGGAACTAGGGTCTTGGAGAGTGTCAGGTGCTACAGATCGCAATATACATAAGGGTCTGGCAGTAGTACTCGGCCCAATTTTTCAGGGCTCTAACTAAGGAGGATCGACCGTCCCCTTAGCCGTACAACTTGACTACCCTATCGTACGGCGAGTAATCTCTCCGAGTGCTGTTCTCGGTGTACTGTAGCCACAAGACGGCCGAAAGTTTATCTATGGCGAGGCTTCAAGGTAGCTATGGGGCTTCCTATATACCCAGAGGGTACGTGGAAGACAGTCAGTGCGCGGTTCTGTCTAATGCGCTACTACTCGAAGGGGTACCCACAGGGGTTACAAGGGAGTCCAACAGACGTGACCACCTCTTGTATTCCCTGCGTGCATGCCTCCCCAAATCCGCAGATTTATGCGCTCAACGACAGATCTCGTGGTTTAAAGATGCTGGGACACGTCTCGAGCCAAAAAAAAAAATTGCTACTAAATGGAGATCCCACCGGCCCTGGAAAGTGCTCTGATACCACTTGTTATGCTCTTAATCTGCAAATGATACCCAAATACAGAATATGCGAAGAAAAGATACCGAGAACACAGAATATGCGAAGAAAAGATACCCAGAACATAGATTGGCAATGATTTTATTATTCAGAGAGTAATGTTCACTTGCCTCTTCGAGGGGGCAACCTCCAATAGAGCAGAGCTCGATTACAAAAATAAGACACGATTCTCCTCGCAGGGAGTTTCTATCCTTTATATATGACTCCTACATGCAATACCACGGACCAATACCGGGTATTATTAATACCATCTATCTAATACTACGGCCCATTTGCAACTAACTGTGGTTCCGTTATTAATTGCGGATTAACCACTTACAATTATTAATATGGGCTTTATTGACTCTTGACTATGACGTGGTCCCATTACATAGATAAGGGGGTTAGGGTGGGACCCTAACAACACATATCTGAACCCAGAACACTGCATCAACAACTAGAACCAACTGCAACCTCAAAAATCATATGTCAGAATGCATACGCTACTTTTTGTAACCCAACCTGCATATACCTATAAATATACTAAATAATAAATCTTATGAACCATAAACTATACTGCCCAAAGACATTATGAAGATCTACTGTCATATTACAAAGTTCTAAATATATAGCAGCAAAGATCACCCTTCTAACTCAATAAATCAATCGACCATACTCAATCTCCTTATAGAATTATTTTTACTTTCAGATCTAAAGAAGACATCATTGAAAAACAATAGTAAAAAAACAACACTGGTTAGATAGATCAGTCATCTCTAAACAACAAACTTTTCTTGTGCATACGCTAATTGGAAGAGTCAAACCAACATGTATACATGCCTTCACCAAGGCAAACCAACGTATAGATCTGCAAATAATAACTTATAACTTCGCAACTATTCTAGACTTCAAATATACCCATATCATAACATTTAAAGGACAAACCATTTGTTAGCACTCAGATATAGCCTATCCATTATCAGATCACATAATGATAAGTCATTTCAGGTCTTATGATCTCGGTCCATCATTAGATTTCATCCATCATCAAACAATTAGGTGCATACTTAGTCCAGATCAAGAAAAGCATAAAAGACCCATAACATGCATATTTCATTTTGATCTAACTCGTCATAATATATTAATTACTTTCATACCTAGCCCTTTGATATTCTCCTCCTTTATATACTTAGTGCCTTTTTCAATACCTCAGACCAAAACAACACTTAGAACCTGAGGTATTCTCAGATGGGACCAATTAACCATTATTCCACTCAATATTGTGGGCTAATACCATGGTATGGACCCTTGGTATTCTATAACCTTAATTTTCCATCCCATATGCACTTTTCCCCTTGTGAAAGTGCAAGCATATGTATACGCTCCTTTTGTTCTATGTACCCGCTTGTATATGCTACTTGGAGCAGGCGAAACAACGTATACAACTTAATACACCTTAAAACATTCTTTTTCTTAAATTGCTTGATTCTGATAAGTAATCCTTTGTTCCATCATCTTGTTCTTCTGTGTGGTGAGCACCAATATTGCAGAAAGAATGTTGCAACTCCTGGGCTTCCGACTTTACTTTTATCAACCTGGTAGTTCGTAACAAACTTGGAAGCGTCGGTGCTGTATGCACAAGTACTAGTTATTACTACACATTGCCACTTTGTGAGCCAATGCAAGATCACTAGAAGCTCAAGCCAACTTCTATAGATTTTAGAAGAAGCTTTATGTGTGATGAAAGAAAAGAAATATTACTCTACAGAAGCTATTCTAATTTCAGAAAGGAGAAAGACTAGAATGTAAAGAAAAACTTAGTAAACCCTAATTAACAAGCTAATTCTACTTTTGCCAAAAACACTATGAAAACCATGAAAGCAATGCCATTACCTACTCAAGAAGGCAAACAACATCTAACCATGCTATTTTTGGAAGTAAATGAGCAAAAAACATATTTTTGGATTTTTATGTATTTTTATGTGAATTTGACAAGCATCTAATTTATTATGTGTGAGTGTAGCATCAAATAGGTGGTGTTAAAGGGCGGTTTTGGAGCTTGGGAGGATGTAAGATGGTGTGAATGGGTCCTAGGAGGTCTTAGGTGGTATTCTAGAGGATTTTACCACACTTGGCCTTCAAAAGAATGCCTACAGGAAAAACTACAGGAGGACATATGGAAACTATAGGAGGAAAATAGGGAAACTATAGGAGGCCTACAGGAGGAGGCTGAGAGCAGTTTCCACTATTTTGAGGGTCTGAGAGTGGGTGGAAAAGGTGGATGAAGGTTGGGATGAGGTGTTAAGGTGCCTAAGGTCTACCATGAATCACCAGGAGAGAGAAAGATGATTGGGTTCTCTCAAGGAGAGAGGAAGAAGCTCTATGAAAAATGCAGGAAACTAAGGCAGAATTGAGGTGCGGTTTGGGAAGACCTATAGGGCACGGATCAGATGGAGGATGTGATTGCTGATAAGTTTTCCTACTATTGGAAGAGATTTTCTACAAAGGAACTGACAGTTAACCAAGAAGATCAAGCAAACAATGAAATGAGTTCATTTAGGAAAAATAGAGTTTTGCATTAAAATGATCTAAACTATGATCTATGAAAGGAAATGTTGAGAAATGCTGCATGAAAGGAAAGCATGAAAGAGGAATATTGCAAATCAATAAGTGAACATGATAAATGAGATCTGAAGCAAAGCAAAATTAGACTATCAACCTACTAAAGAGCTATAAACACTAGAAGTCCTATGAAATGAGGAAAATTTGTGTTTTTGGGGGCATCAAGAGGGTCTTTGCCTCAAATCATGGTCCTGGGGGGAGGAAGAGAGGCCAAGGAATTATTTCTATCCTTTTGAATCTTTTCTGATCGTTGCTCAACCTACTTCAAAAAGCACAAATTGAAGCAAACTACTAAATCATCAAAAGCAACCTATTCTTAACCATGGAAGAAATACATCTGATAGAAAATTAATCTACAAACTGAAGTAAAGCATACAAATACAAGTAAAGAGAAGCTTGGCTACTTGGATTGGGCCCTAACCCAAGAGCTTCAGCCCTCTGAGGTAACTTAGTGCTACCTCGAAAAGGATTCCATCTTCATTATCAAGAAAATAGCAAGGTTACATGACACTCTCACAAAATAATAAGCTCGAAATTTGAGCAGAGTTTACATAAGAAAAAATTTGACCCTATTAAGGCCCTAGGACTCTCTACTTATACATTTGAAGCTACCAACAACTTCCTTAAAATCAGGGAGGCTTAGCTCCCAGAACTCAAGATAACTATCAGTCATCCTCCACTTGCTCGGCTGCCTTCTAGTGCATGATTCTGCTGCTTGTAGTCCGAGCTGAATGAAGGGGAATTCGAGGTAAGGAGTAACAAATGAGGGGGATTCCCTCCTATAAGTCCTCTCCTTTGTATTCTTCAAGTTATTGCCGCCATCTGACCATTGGATTCTTGATTTTGACCTCAAAATTCATCAATAATATGCATTAAACACATGTTAGACCACATGGCATCATAACTAGCTCAACTCACTCTATAAGCATAAATATAAACAGAAAATCATACAATAAGCTAAGAGAATGGCTGATTTGACTAGGTTAGGAGGTAAAATGAGCCCATATAATTACCCATTTATGAGGCTCATCATCAGCCCCCACTAAAGGTGTTGCTCATCCTCTGAGCAACTTAGTCAATCTCCTCATATTTTATGGCCTTGGTGGCCTCCCTAGCATCCTAAGCCTCTGATGTGGTCTGCTCATGTTGGCCATAAAATCCTACCTTTCTTTCTATGTCCTTCCACTGCTCCTCCTCTTCTTCTTCTCTTATGCCTTCCATCATGCGTAATAGGAGTGGAGGACTCGGTTTGAGGCCAATCCAATTGACCTTCAGCCTTTGCATGGAGCGCTTGTACTTTGGCACTATTTTCAATGCCTCCTTTAACCTCATGGGGGAATGGTATTCCATGATCTGCAAATTGTGAGGTAAGGTGTTCCATCTTCTCATGCATGCATGCACACAATCATCCCCAAGTAGCGTTTGCATATCTTCAAAGTGTGCAATGGCTTGTGCCTGATTGGTTAGATATTTAGGAGCAATTTGGGGGTCATTGGCAAGTAGGTTGTGTGTGCTGATGAGTGCCATAGGATCTAATGGCTCAAATCTTAACATTAATGGCTCATTCTGCTCTTTTATCATCAACCTTTTTATTTTTGCTACCCTCAATTCTTCATGGTTCATCCATGAGGCCATGGCCATTAGTTGTAGGTCCCCTAGCTTGGCATTGGGGTCCCAACATTCATGTCTATGAGGGCCATGTTATGTAGGTAAAACTCTACCATCTTTGCATTATCCTCTGAGGTGCTCTGGTCACACAGGTCCATGAACTGCTGGTAGTCTTGGAAAGGCATTATGCCTCTTTATGCCAAGGTCTTTATTTGGAATTGAAGCCATTGGTACTTCAGATAGAGGCCATAAGATTTGGCTGGTGTTCTGCATTGTAATGCCTCCATGGATAAGCTGGCCATGTATGCCAGCTGAGTCTCTTTCTCTTGTAGTTGCCTCCTTAGGATTTAATTCTCATTTTCCAGGTGGCTTCTTGTGATGGCTTCTTTGTCTCCGAGAGCACTCAATTCTCTGCCCATTTCCCTGAGTTTGTTTTCCATATGGCCAACATCCTCAACCCCTTTGGATTTGGATATCTGCATCCACCTATGTGTTCTCACTCTTTCTTTCTCTAATTCAAAAAACAATGGAATTACAAATTTCTGTGGGATTATTCTGCCTCCCTCAAGTAGATTGTAATAGGAGGCAAGACTAGGTTGGGGGTCAGGTTCTTGTAGCTCTTTTGCTTCCTCCTTCACTTCTGGCTGTCCTTCTATCCTTTCCTCAAGCTTTTGGGTCTCCTATAGTTTAGGCAGTGTCTCCTGTAGGACTGTCTCAACCTCCAGTAGTTCTGGTTTTGGGTCCTATAGTATTGCCTTTCCCTTCCACGTAGAATACCTTGGAGTCCCCCTTTCATATTTGATAGGTGTCTTGGAGGGAGACTCTTTCACCTTGGAAGATGGTGAATCTTCAATCGTAATGGGAACTTTTGAAGAGGGCTGAGGTTTGCATGTTTTAATCCTTGTGCTCTTCCTTGCCCTGAAATACACGGAAGTCTGTATTTTCCTCTTCTGCTTTGGCTTGATTGGTGTATTAAGGGTAGTGAGGGCAGTTGCTACCTCTCTTTCCAAATTCTCAAGGGACTCTTCCCCTTGCTCTACCTTCTCTGCCTCCTTTTCTCCTTCTTCTGTCTCTTCAACTTTTCCCTCCTCTGTTTCTTTTCCTTCCTTCTCACTTTCTTGCTCTGTTCTACCACAACTGGCTTCATCTTCTCCTCCTTGCTATTCTTCCTCCTCACTGCTAGTAGGAATGCCATCATAGGTTAATGCTTTTATGTCATCTTTAGCTGTCATGTTTCAGAAAACTTCCCATACTATAGGGAGTGTAAAGGTATGGAGGGCTTCCTCCACTAGGAGTTTGATTAAGCCATGGTGAGCTAACTTCCTTGAATTTCCTGCTTGTACCTTGGTGTTGGAGTCAATGAGAGACTGAAGGAGAAAATAAGGGATACTGAGCTTTTGAGGTGCTGAGGTATCCATGCCATACCTCAAGTCATGAAGGATTTTGAAATGATAACCATAGACAATGATGTGCCTCCCCTCATAAGAAATGTATTTGATTATTTGGTAGCTAACCTCATCCTAGGGATATGGTATACTAGCCCTTCTAATTCCATTTTTATCTTCCACAGGGGTTTCATTATTTTGGAAGAATTTCTTATTGGCAACTTGGCCAATGGGTTTTTCATCTTTACTCCAAGGCAGCCCAAGAGGAAGGGTAGTGACCCTACTGATGAATTCTAAGGTTATTTCAATGGAGAGGCCTCTAATGGTTACATTGGCATGTGTTCTTGTGTG
The DNA here is from genome assembly GCA_000404065.3 of Pinus taeda. Classification (NCBI taxonomy): domain Eukaryota; kingdom Viridiplantae; phylum Streptophyta; class Pinopsida; order Pinales; family Pinaceae; genus Pinus; species Pinus taeda. The sequence goes on from APFE031520276.1 coordinate 9,488, forward strand.
AGGGACCAGAGAGAGAGAAAATTCTTGGGCAATCTCCTCATGAAACCCTTGAAATTTCTCAAAAAATTTAATCTAGTTTGCTCTTATCAATATGTCCACTACTTGGGGATGTGCATGGAGCCTACTGGAGTTAATGGGATACCTTCTCATAAACCCTCCTGTCATACTACCTGTGCTTTTAAAAAAAACCAAATATGGAGGTGGAGACAGAGAGTTTTTGAGGAAAAAAAACAGAGGAGACTGTGTTTTTTTAAAATAAACAGATTTTTTTTTGTATGTATTTCCTGCCCTCCTAAATACTGATTTCACCCTCAAATTGAGACCACTTCTTTCATGTATTGACATTCAATAGGGGCATGCATGAGCCCTACCTCTTCAGACTGAATTTTGTGCCAAAAACCATGTTTTCTCCCTTCAAAATGGCTCACTGCCCCTCCTGTAGAAGCTTGCTATCCCTCCTATAGATTTCCCGTAGGTGCTCCTGTAGAGAATGTCGAGAGCAAAGAGAGGGATGAAATTGATAGAGGATGCTGGTTACGAGGCTGTGGGGGCACAAGAAGGCTGCTATACCGGAGTTACGAGGAGAAAATGAAGGAAAGGTGGTGAGAATGCTCGGGGAGGAGTGCTCATTACCCTTTATGGATATTTTTGGTTATGAGTGTTGAGCTGGCAAGGTGTACATTGGCCATATTCGGACCATTGGTCCCCACCTACCTTGTCATCATGGCCCCTCCTTGTAATCATCCCTCATTATTGCATCGGAGTTCACTCTTTCTCCACTACCTGTCCTTGGCATCTTTTCTTGAGTTGACTGTGCGCACATGTGGGTGACATCTCGGATGAGTGGAGTCAACTAGATGAAGGTGGCCAAGTTAAATAGCCACCTTTCCATCGTTGAATCTCAACCATCTCGTTGCGTTCGTATGAATCCTAATTACACAAATGCAAATAGAGGAGTGATTTAGTTACTTACCTATGATCCGAGTGTATTGGATTTGAGGTGCTATGGCTCTCTCTGTTGCATGCCTTAATTCTTCTCCATGCATGCTGTCTCTGCTAGCTAATGTGTGGTTGTGTATTTTTGCAGGGTCTTCTTTTGCTGGAGCTGGGTTGCATGTGCGTTTCCAACCTTCAGATGTGCATTCTTCTGTTGTTGGTGTTGGACTTCTATGGGATCAACTGCTACAGGAATTCCTACAGGAGCTCTTGTAGCTGCTTCTTCCCTTAAAAATTTAGATTTTCTCTGTGCTTGGAGCCTGAGAATAATGACAGAGGTGTCATGCATGATGGAGGGAAAATAGGTAAGCTTCAGGTATGGTTATTGGTTCCTTTTTCCTTTCCTTTTTTTTTTTTTTTTTTTTTTTTTTTTTTTTTTTTTTTTTTTAATTTTTGTTTTTTTCAATATTGGAAAACTGTTTTACTGTTTTTTGTTTTTGTTTTTGTTTTTTTGTTTTTATTGGATAGGAAAAGAAATTATGCTTGGGGGTGTGATGCAAGCTTGGAAATGACAGCAAGGAGGCTTGAAGGTGGTAAGAGGGATGATCAATTCCTCATGAATCTATCATGGTCCCTCAAATTGCCTTCTGTAGACATTTTTGGCTCTCTGTAATTCCTACAGAACCTCCTGTAGAAAACATAGAGTCTCCTGTAGAAAACACAGTTTTGGAAAAAAAAGTACAGTGGGGTGAAAGAGATGCCAAATATGATGGAGGAAGGTGTGGAGAAGGTGAGATGGGTGCTGATGTGAATTTTAGGGTTCCCTTGGCACCTTCTTCTGCTTTTGGTAGTCCTCCTGCAAACTTGCAATGCAACACAAATTTATTCTCCCCCCCCACCCCCCTCTTTTTTTTTGAAAACAACTAGAGTGCCTCAGAGAGGTTTTCACCTTAATTACCTGCCTTGGGCACCTCCAACAGAGTTTTTCACCCACGGATCTTATTCTTATTCTTTTTGTTTTCATCACTGGGCTGCCTCGGAAGAGGTTTTCAACCCAATGATGGGACTCAAGTGCCTCATGGAGGTTTTCATTTGAGTCCTTATTTTTTATTTTTATTTTCTTTAGTGAGTGGGTGAAGTGGAAGCTAAAACATGCCCCACTACCATCATTTTTTTATTCAAATATTCAATGAACTCTCACTTGGAGAGGGGTTTCTTGTGGAATTTCAACCGATGTCCATTGACAAGCATGGGGATGGCTTCATCATCAATGGTTTTGATCAGAACTAAACCATTGTCATTGCATTTCTCCATAGTGTAGGGTCCCAACCATCTTGTCCTCATTTTGACTTTGAAATATTTGTATCTTGAATGATAGAGTAGTGCCCAATCTCCCTCTTGGAATTGCTTCTCCTTGATATTTTTGTCATGCCATATTTTTCTCTGAAGCTGAAATACCTCTGTATGGAGAAGGGCTTGCAATTTGTATTCATCTAATCCATTGAGCTGAAGTAATCTCTCCTTCTGTGCATGGCTGAGGTCTAGGTCCAGCTCAGATGCCATCCTTAGGGTATTGAATTCAAACTCTATTGACAACAAATCCTTCTTCCCATAGACCAGTTCATAGGGTGTGAACCTGGTGGTGGTCTTCCATGTTGTGTTGTAGGCCCAAGTGGCCTCCACTAATATGTCTTCCCAGTCTTTTCTGCTGCTGCTCACTACCTTGGTTAGGATCCATTCCAAAGCTCTGTTAGTGACCTCCACTTTCCCATTGGCTTGTGGATGGTAAGGGGTGGAGGTCCTGTGCTTGATCTTCTGATGTGTGAGCAGGTCTTCAATGAGGCTAGATGTGAACTGATTGCCTTGGTTTGTGACCAACTCTCTCAGATACCCGAACTTGTAGAATATTTTTTCTCTCAAAAACTCAGCTACTTTTTCTTCTGTTGCTGCTTTGATTGCTTTTGTGTCTGCCCACTTTTGTCAGGTAGTCGGTGCACACAATGATGTACTACTTCTGCTTTGAAGGGGGGTTGATAGGCCCCAAAAAGTCCATGCCCCACTTCTTGAATGGCTAAAAGGTCAATTGAGGTTGCATGGGCATTTCAACCTTTGGATTGGGTTTTCCTATTCTCTAACACTAATCAAACTAGCTCATGTATCTCCTCACATCCTAATGAAGAGTGGGCCAGTAGTAGCCTGCTTGCAATATCTTGAAGGCAATTCTTTTTGCTGCAAAATGACCTCCACAAGGCCCATCATGACAGGTCAAGAGGATGTCAAAGACTTCCTCCTCCCTGACACAACTTCTCAAGATCTGATCTGGGCCAAGTTTGAAGATATTGCCTCCAATCCAGGTGAAAGGGGCACTTTTCCTTACTATCTTGCTTTTCTGTTTTGAGGATAGGTGTGGTGGAAATTGTGCTGAAACCAAGTAGTTTGCTATATTAGAAAACCATGGAGAGAGTAATAATATAGCAAACATATGTTCATATGGCATTTGTTATCCACCATTCCTTCTTCACTTGCAGGCAAATTCACTCTAGACAAAAAGTTAGCAATAACATTCTCTTTACCAGGCTTATCAATAATTGTCAAATAAAACTGCTGCAGTATAAGAAACCATCTAATAATGTGAGCATTTACATCTGGTTTGTTCATTAAATATCTAATTGCAGCATGATCAGTGTGCACAAAGGTTTGATAGCCTGTGATATAATTTCTGGATTTGTTAAGGAATGCACGCCAGCTAGGAATTCCTTCTCGGTCACTGATAGTTTAATTATGCCTTTGACAAGTTTGTGCTTATAAAGTATATGGAATAAGGTAACTTTTCATCAAATTTTCCTAAGGCTTCTCCTATCACTTTGTTCGAAGCATCTGTGTGAATGTTAAATGGTAGGGCCCAGTTTGTGCCTCTCAGAATTGGGGCAGTCACAAACTTTCTCTTCAAGGTATCTAGGGCTTCTTGACAGTTTTTTGACCACATGAACTCAACATATTTACCTAAGAGGCTAAATAAAGGAGAGGCTATCTTGCTGAAGTATTTAATGAATATTTTATAATATTCGGCTAAGCCTATGAAAATTCTGAGATATCTCACCTTTTGTGGCAGTGGGACCCTTTGGATGATGGCAATTTTGTTGGGGTCCACCTGTAGTCCTTGTTGAGATATTGCATGACCTAGCATGGTCCCTTTAGTCATAAAAATGTCACTTTTTTTTCAGATTGAGGGACAGGTTCATCTCAATACACTTATCTAGAGCTTTTCCTAGGTTAGATAAAGCTTCCTGAAAGTCAGAGCCATAAGGAGTAAAATCATCCATGTATATTTCTACTGCATCATGAACCAGTTCAGAAAATATGCTCAATACCGCTCTTTGGAAAGTGGCTAGAGCATTGCAAAAACCAAAAGGAAGGACTCGGTATGAAAAGGTACCCCAAGGACAAGTGAAAGTGGTCTTATCTTGGTCTTTTGGGCTGATTTGAATATGATTGTACTTGCTAAACCCATCTAGGAAGGAGAAAAACTTTTTCCCTGCCATACCATCTAACACTTGATCTATGAAAGGTAAAGGAAAGTCGTCCTTTTTAGTGGCTTTGTTCAATTCCCAATAGTCGACATAGATTCTCCACTTACCATTTTTCTTTGGCACTAGCACCAAAGGAGAGACCCATTCACTATCAGAAATGGGATAGATGAAACCTGCATCAAGCAATTTCTGTAGTTCTTCCTTAACAATATCTTTAAGTGTTGGGTTCATCCTCCTTTGAGGGTTCCTTATTGGCTTGCAATCTTCCTTGATGTATATATGATGAGTGCATACTGAGGGGTGCACTCCCTTCATCTCCTTATAACTCCAAGCGAAGGCATCTAGATGTTTTCTCAGTAGCTTGCATAGCTCCTTCTCCTGGGAAGGAGATAGGGATGGATTGATTTTCAGTGTTCTTTCTGGGCCGAACTCTATATTTTTGACATGGAGAGAGGTAGGGTCGGCCACACAGAGATTAGTTGAGGGGTTGTTTCGGGTTTCTCTTACTATTTCTTCTAATGGTGATACACTGGGAGGTGGATTCCGAATCAAATTTTCAATCATATCATCCTCATCTTGCAGTTTTCCTCCCATGGCGATTTCCAATGCACAAAGTGGTGCAAAATAAACTTCATCCTCATCCTCCTCCTCCAACCAGAGAAGTAGATCATGTTCTAGCAAGGGTTGTGCAAGAGGATATAGGGTCATCTGCTTGGACATATGCCCGTTCTTGATGGTCATGTTCCCAGCTCGACAGCTGATGTAGGCATCGACTGTAGCCAACTAGGGTCTTCTGAAAATGAGAGGATACCTAGTGAGCTTTTTATTTGGCTGGAGAAATAAGAAATCAGTAGGGTACTCCCAAGAATAAATAGAGACCATCACATCTTCCACAATCCCCTCAGGGGTCACGGTGGAGCAGTTTGCTAGATGCAGCACCGTTGTGGTCTTCCCCAAGGAGCCCTGGAGGTTAAGTTTGAGCATTGTGTCCTTCGTCATCACATTAATGGCAGTTCCCAGATCAATCAAGGTATGTGGGACCATTGTTCCATTGATGTGGACATCAACTACTGGGCTTCTAGGATCCAGATATTTTGGACAGATTATCTGTCCCAACATCAGGTCAGACAGTTGTCCTATGACATTGATGGTCGGGACATATCTCTTGCACCTTCCTGGATGCCTAAAAACTTCTCTTCAATCAACCTATTGTAGATAGGTACATATTTTATGGCTTAGAGAAGTGGTATCTTCACGCATAAATGTTTCAATCCTCCCAAGAGTTCAGTCTCTTTTGGGGTAGGTTGGATTGTCATGGATAGTCTCTCAGGAAAGGGTGGATTTGCTTTAGGTTCACTTTCCTCTTTATCTTCCTCAACCTCCCTATGTGGAGGCTGGATATCTAGGAGAACTTTCCTAGATCACAAGTTGATTTCTTGAATCTCCACAGCATAATTTTGGGCATGATGGTTCCCCACTATACACTTGTTGAGCCTGTCTGTTTTTCGGGTTCAGATTTGGCTGGGTAGGCATTTGGGGTTGCATTAGTGGAGCAAAAGGTAACAGTTGTGGTTGGGAAGGGGGTGGAGGCAGAAGAGTGGGAGGAGAGTTGTATTGGGGCCTCCACCCCTGATGAGATGCATTCCACTGAGGTTGCGACTGAGCATAGGGTTGAAATGAATGTTGGGCTGGTTGGGCATGATATTGAGATGTGAAGGACCAAGGAGGAGGTGTGGACCAGGAAGGATGACCAGGGGGGCCTCAAGAAGGTGTGACTTGGCTAGGGTGGTAGTATGCCTGAGATGTCCCTTGCATCCCCTACTAGTATGGTCTAGGTCCATGCGACCTCCTTTGGTTTATGTAATAGAATTGTTCAGTGGCTCCTTCGGCCACTTAGTATACAACTTTAAGACTAGGCAAGGAAGGGCACTTATCTGTAGAATGATTCTCTTCACAGACTGAACATATCTCTATAGATTTCAATGGGCATTCATTCCTAGGATTCCTCTTGGTGCATCTAGGACAAAAAATGGCTAAAGCCCTCTCTGCTTCCTCTTGCTTTATTTTGATATGTAAGGTATCCATTTGCATGGAAAGAGTCTGCAACATCTCACTCTTGAAATATTCCAGCATGCTTCCAATTTCCCCTTTTATGGATGAATTGGAAGAAGAGGTACTGGCTATGGGTTGACTCCCCGTACCTTTCTTTCTAACTGCTCTGGAAAGGTTTCTAAAAACAGTCTTTATGTCCTCATAGGATAGTTAGTAAATTTCTCCCCCAGCCAGTAGATGGAGGGTGTCTAAAAGGTCTTCTTGGATTCCCCTAAGCAAGAACAACTTCAGAGACTCAGGGTCAAGTGTACACCTGACCCTTTTGTAATTGAGCTAGAACCTCTCTTCGTAGTCTTCCAGGGACTCATCAATTGTCATTTAGAATATTTCTTCTTTAGTATATTTTGACCTACAATAGTCTCGATACTTGTTGTTAAAGGCTTGCGACATCTGAGCCCAAGTTATGATGCTATTGTTAGGTAACCCCATGAACCAACGCAATGCTGCATCCTTGAGAGTAGAAGGGAACAATTTCAACTTTTGCTCGTCTTCTACATAGTCATAAGTTCGACAGATGATAGCGAAATAAAACAAGAAGGTGTCAGGATCTTCTGTAGTCAGGCCATGGAAGTGAGGTAGGGCTGAAGGACTTATATTTTTCATTTTGGTGTCCCCAGTGGTCTCCCAAATGGGAAAGGTACCCTCTATTCTTTCTCCATTTCCCCTAGCATTTCTATTTTCAGCCATTGGCTCCAGCGGAATGTTTTCTTCTTCTTCTTCCCCTATAGGTTCTTCAAATATGTCTGGCTATTCAACTAAGGGTTCTTCTTGATCATAGCCACTGAAGAAGAGAGAAGGTTCACTGTGTGAAGCAGTGGGGGCATTGGGAAATTTTTTTCTTGAGTTATATCTATTCCTACAAAGCATGAAAGTAAATCTTTTTGGTTGGTTTTTTCTTTTCTCCACACTGATAGTACCTATAGAAATTGAAATTGTGATTGAACAAAACAAATTTCAACTAACTGAAATGAACTCGCTGAATGGAAATTTGCAGAATTGAAAAGGAAAGCAAGGAAATGCAGAACGGAAAAAGAGGAAATGACTAGTCTACTTTTGCTGAAATTAAATTTGCAGAACTAGAAAGGAAAGCAAGGAAATGCAGAACTGAAAGAAAAGAAATGACTAGTCTACTTTTGTGGAAATAAACTATTAGTAGAATGTTGCAATAGGAAATAGAAGAAAGCAGTAATCACAGAATACTCTGACGCTTCCCCAGCAATGACACCAAAAAGTGGTGAGCGCCGGTATTGCAGTAAGAATGCTACAACTCCTGGGCTGTCGACTTTACTTTTATCAACTCGGTAGTTCATAACAAACTTGGAAGCGTCGGTGCTGTATGCACAAGTACTAGTTCTTACTGCAAGTTGTCACTTGGTCAGCTGGCGCAAGATCAGTAGGAGCTCAAGACAACTTCTATAGGTTTTAGAAGAAGCTTTATGTGTGATGAAAGAAAATAAATATTACCCTACAGAAGCTATTCTAATTGCAGAAAGGAGAAAGACTGGAATGTAAAGCACAACCTAGTAAACCCTAATTAACAAGCTAATTCTACTTTTGCCAAAAACACTATGAAAACCATGAAAGCAATGCCATTACCTACTCAAGAAGGCAAACAACATCTAACCATATTTTTGGATTTTTATGTGAACTTGACAAGCATCTAATTTATTATGTGTGAGTGTAGCATCGAATAGGTGGTGTTAAAGGGCGGTTTTGGAGTTTGGGAGGATGTAAGATGGTGTGAATGGGTCCTAGGAGGTCTTAGGTGGCCTTCTGGAGGCTTTTCCCACACCCAACCTTCAAAAAAATGCCTACAGGAAAAACTACAGGAGGACATAGGGAAAATACACGAGGAAAACAGGGAAATTACAAGAGGCCTATAGGAGGAGGCTGGGAGCAATTTATGCTATTTTGAGAGTGTGAGAGTGGGTGGAAAAGGTGTATGAAGGTTGGAATGAGGTGTTAAAGCACCTAAGGTATACCATGAATCACCAGGAGAGAGAAAGATGATTGGGTTTGCTCAAGGAGAGCGGAAGAAGTTCTATCAAAAATGCAGGAAACTAAGGCAGAATTGAGGTGAGGTTTGGGAAGACCTATAGGGAATGGATCAGATGGAGGGTGTGATTGCTACTAAGCTGGCCTACTACTGGAAGAGATTTGTTGCAAAGGAACTAAAAATTAACCAAGAATATCAAGCAAACAATCAAATGAGTGCATTTAGGAAAACAAAGTTTTGCATTAAAATGATCTAAAGTATGATCTATGAAAGGAAATGCTGAGAAATGCGGCAAGAAAGGAAAGCATGAAAGAGGACTATTGCAAATTAGGATGTGAACATGTTCAAGGAAATCCAAAGCAAAGAAAAACTGGACTATCAACCTACTAAAGAGCTATAAACACTAGAAGTCCTATGAAATGAGGAAAATCCGTGTTTTTGGGGGTAGCAAGAGGGTCTCTGCCTCAAATCATGGTCCCAGGGGGAGGAAGAGAGGCCAAGGCACTATTGCTAGCCTTTTGAATATTTTCTGATCGCTGCTCAACCTACTTCTGAAAGCACAAATGGAAGAAAACTATTAAATCATCAAAAGCAACCTATCCTTAACTATGAAAGAAATACATCGAACAACAAATTAATCTACAAACTGAAGTAAAGAATACAAATACAACTAAAGAGAAGCTTGACTACTTGGATTGGGCCCTAACCCAAGAGCTTCAGCCCTCTGAGGTAACTCAGTGTTAGCTAAAAAAGGATTCCATCTTCATTATAAAAAAAATAACAAGTTTACATGAAACTGTCACAAAATAATAAGCTCGAAATTTGAATAGAGTTTACATAAGCAAAAATCTGACCCTAGTGAGGACATAGGCCTCTCTACTTATACATTTGAAGCTACCAATAGATTCCTTAAAATTAGGGAGGCTTGGCTTCAAAAACTCGAGATAACTATTAGTCATCGTCCACTTCCTCGGCTGCCTTCTAGTGCATGATTCAACTGCTTGTACTCCGAGATGAATGAAGGGGAATTCGAAGTGAGGAGTGATAAATGAGGGGGATTCCCTCCTATAAGTCCTCTCCTTTTTCTTCTATGAGTTATTGCTACCATATGACCATTGGATCCTTGACTTTGACCTCAAAATTCATCAATAATCTGCATTAAACACATGTTAGACCACATGGCATCATAACTAGCTCAAATCACTCTATAAGCATAAATATAATCAGAAAACCATACAATAAGCTAAGAGAATGGTTGATTTGACTAGGTTAGGAGGTAAAATGAGCCCATATAATTACCCATTTATGAGGCTCATCGCTATTCCATTACTTTGTTACCTATGAATTGACTTGTTACAAGTGAGTTGCCATCATACATCACTTCTAAACTGATTCCTTTGAACCACCTTGCATTTTGTCACATCCTATTTATTGAAAAATCTTATCAAGGATAACACACCCTAACAATCTTCATGTATCAAAACTTTGACCATTATTTCGTTCCAACATTCTGCCACCTCTGATCTGTCCTGTAGATTCATTTAGTTACTATATACAAGTGAATTTCCTTCAAGTACAACACATGCATCATAATGCCAACAATCTCCCCCTTTGGACTTGATAGAAAGGACTTTTGTGTTTGGTCACCACAACCTGTAAATAACATCAAGACAAGCACTCATCTTTTCAAAACATCAAGATATATGTTAGAAAATTATATATTATGGAGCAATGGAACACATAAAATATTGCAGAAATATAAACACAGAAAACGCATAAAACAAGAGAGACACAGATATACGTGGTTCACCCAGTTTGGGCTACGTCCACCTCGAACAGCTAGTCCTTCCTTTCTGTTATCCAGCAAAATGAAGAGACACAACCTACAACAAATCTACTGTAATATCCTCTATTTTCTCTCACAGTCTCACCTCTCTGTTTCTCACTCACAGAATACACATCTATTACATAGCCTCAAATACAATGCCCTCATATGAAGAGAGGGGTTTCCTTCTAGGGCAAAAAACCCTAAACTAAACATAATTTCTACCATCATATCATCCGCTTAATGAATGACCTAGATTGACTAGAAATTACTATACTTTTACAAGGCAATTTTACATCTGTTTTTAGCTTTGGGGGCATTGCTGAATTATTTTCAAGATGAATGGCACTTTGGCTATTACTGTATAACGTGCCCATATCATGCTCCTTACCCAATTCACCCATAAACCTTTGTAACCAAATCATTTCTTTACTAGCCTCTGTAGCAGCAACACACTCTGCTTCTGTTGTTGAAAGCACAACACCACTTTGGATTTTTGAGACCCAACTGACAGTTGTTCCACCAATAGTAAATACATATCCTGTAGTGCTCCTCTTGTTATCTCTGTCACCTACCATATCTGCATCAACATATCCCTTTAGAGAAATGTTTGGACCACCAAAGCATAATGCTTGATTTGTGGTACCTTTCAAATATCTGAGAATCCATTTCACTGCCATCCAATGTTCCTTTCCTATATTGTTCATGTACCTACTTACAACTCCCACTACATGTGCAATATCAGGCCTTATGCAGTCCATTGCATACATTAAGCTTCCAACTACTAATGCATATGGAACTTTAGACATATAATCCATGTCTTCTTGGGTCTTTGGGCACATTTCTTACTAAGTTTGAAATGGCTAGCAAAAGGTGTACTAACTGGTTTTGCATTGTGCATGTTAAATCTTTTCAACACCTTTTGTATGTACTCATTTTGAGACAATGTTAACTTGCGATTTTTCTTATCTCTAGTGATTCTCATACCAAGGATTTGTTTTGCAGCTCCCAAATCCGTCATTGCAAATGAATTTACCAATTTTCTTTTGAGAACATTTATTCCCTGCATGTTAGACCCTGCAACAAGCATGTCATCTACATACAATAACAATATAATATAGCTGCCATCATTCTGCTTTTTCAGGTAAACACAATGATCAGAGTGACATCTAGTATAACCTTGTTTAGACATAAACTTGTCAAATTTTAGATACCACTACTTTGGAGCCTGTTTTAAACCATACAAGCTCTTCTTCAACCTACACACTAATTTATCCTTTCCTTTCACTTCATATCCTTGTGGCTGCTGCACATATATCTCTTCCCTCCAAATCCCCATGGAGAAAGGCTATCTTTACATCTAGCTGCTCAAGATGCAAATCTTCAACTGCCACTAGACTTAAAATAGTTTTGATTGAAGTCATTTTAACAACAGGAGAAAATATTTCATCAAAATCAATACCTTTCTTCCATGCAAACCCCTTTACCACAAGTCTAGCTTTGCACCTCCATTTTCCTCCATCTTCTTCCTTAATCCTGTAAACCCGTTTATTCTTCAATGTAGTTTTTCCTGCAAGCAACCTGACTAAGTCCCAAGTCTGGTTATGCATTAAGGAGTCCATCTCCTCTTCCATGGCTACCTCCCACTTCTTCCTGCTTTCAACTTGCATTGCTTCTTCATAACATTCGAGTTCACCAGAATCAATCAACAATAAATAATATAATGAAGGAGAGTATCATTTAGGGGGTCTACTTATCCTGGTAGATCTTCTAACACCACTTTTCAGGTGTTTGGGGTGCCTGTTGCTGTTGTGGGTGGTCTGTTGATTATTATTATTTTTCAGTGACCTTTACTTTTTCCAGTGATTTCATCAAGACTGCGTATTCCTTGTTTTCTTTTCCTATTTCTTTCTGCAACTGATTTCTATACAAGACCTTTTCATTGAATATTACATCTCTGCTCCTAATGATTTTGTGATTTTCGTAATCATATAAGCGATAACCAAAATCATTAACACCATATCCAACAAAGGTACATTTCTTTGACTTTGCCTCAAGCTTTGTTCTATTTTATTTATCAATATGGACAAAGGCCTCGCAACCAAAAGGATTTAAAAAAGATTAGTTTACCTTTTTACTTGTCCAAGCTTCCTCTAGAACACCATCCAAGGAACTTGAAAGCCCTTTGTTTATTAGATAAACATCAGTAACTACAACATCTGCCCAAAATTGTAAAGGCAATCCTGCATGCAATCTCATGCACCTTGCACGCTCCATGATTGTTCTATTCATCCTTTCTGGCACACCATTTTCTTGTGGTGTTCTTGGAACTATCTTATCTCTACGAATTCCATGCTCTGAATAGTACCTATCAAACTCTTTCCTGCAATATTCACCTCCATTGTCTGATCTAAGACACTTCAATTTCTTTCCTGTCTCATTCTCAACCAAAGCTTTCCATTTCTTGAAAGTATCAAATACATTAGGTTTATTCTTAATACAATAAATCCAAGTTTTTCTAGTTGCATCATCAATAAAAGTAACATAATAACAAGAGCCACCAAGAGATGATACCTGAGCAAGTCCCCATACATCTATATGCACAAGCTCTAATTTTTCGCTCTTCTTTTCTTTCCCAACTTTGAGAAATTTGACTCTCTTCTATTTTCCATAAATGCAATTCTCACAGAAGTCCAAATCAACATTCTTCAAACCCGACACAAATTCCTTGAGTGAAGAATCTTCATCCCCTTCTCACTCATGTGTCCGAGCTTATGATGCCATAATGTTGCATTTGCTCATTTGGAAGTTAAAGCATTAACATAGTTAGAAATACCATTGCATAAATACAATGTACCAACCTTTTCGCCTTTTGCTAT
>APFE031520276.1:24231-38826 GCA_000404065.3 Pinus taeda
TGTTTTATGTGTTATGCTCTCGCATTTTTATTTTTCATGTGATTTAGAATTCGTATGCAGGTAATTTTTGTACAGGGTTAAAACCTACATGGGTTTGTTCGACTAAGGGTGTACCTTAACATTGTTGAGGGTTTTTTAAGGGTCAAAATATTTATTTTGACTTGGATATCCATGTCATTGGATTCTCCTGGGAAATATGTTTACAGTGGTATGTGGCATGCCCCAAAGGCCTCTTGGTTTGAGAGATATTCACATTTTAAGTTGGAGACCCCAGTTTCGGGCTAGAACCCCAAGGGGATGGTGACATGGCATTTTGGAATTGGTTATTAATTATTAAACATCTAACTTAAAGTTTGAAAATAACAACTATATTAATAAATGGCATCATACTACCTTCACACACAAGTAGTGTTTGTTCCTTCATTTACAAGCCTAATCCAATCATTTTAATGGAAATGGCTCTCTTAATTAAGTTACAAGTCTTCTAAATTAATTTTTTTAACAACTAAAGCCCTCTAACTTCAACCTAAAGACCCCTTCCTAATTTCTCCAATAGTTACTTAGAAGCCCATCCTTGCTCACTTATATGACTATAAGAGGGAAACATTATACTTTACCTCACACGTCAAATCTAAATCATTTGACTTGTGATTTCACCTCTAAAATTTTCAACTACATGTGATAGGACAATGAAATATCACAAGATCAAAGGTTTTGTTCTTTCATCTTGTTTTGACTTGGTATTTGTTGGCATTATGGCTAATGTGTTGTCCTTGATGGCAACCAACTTGATAAAGATGTCAACATTACGATAACAAGATGATAATGCAAGCTGAACAGATACTACATAAGTGATGAAAAGATAAATGACAGATCATAGACAGATGGATGTTGTATATAAATTTTGGAAAAGTATACACAGATCCTATGCAGAAAGGTCGCATATATACACGAGTATTGTGAAGAAAAGTCGTGTACCTACTTCACACCATGGTAACTTGAATATCAGGGGTCTTTATCATGGTATTGGCCCATAGTAATGAGTGTGACAATGATTATTTGATCCCATCAAAGAATACCAATGGAATTACTAAGAGATTGGCCTAAGGTATTGGCTAAGGCTAAAACTATATCAGGAGATAGAGATCAAAGTATTATGTGTACAAGTATTGTGTTGTCTATGAATGATTTAATCTGAAACAAGTGTGCACCAAGGAGTAAGGAGAAGACTTAGATTTGAAATATCTGAAATATGTTGACATGTATGCTTAATTGATTTATTTGCTGCAAATGTCTAATATTGATGAAACTATGATGCTATGACCTAAGAAAATTATTCAAAATTATGTAGCATTGACAATCAAGATCTCGAAAAGTGAAATTGTGTTTGCAGTGAAATTTTTCAGATCTACACACAAGCATGTTTGGGCATAGTCGTGTACATATGCAAATCCATCTTTGAAGGGTCGCGTATATATTCTGTGAAATAATTTTTTAGTATGTGCAAATATGTACGCAGGTATTGTGCATGGTAAGCATCTACATACATTGATATTCCTTATGGAGGTCGCATACATAAACCAGGGTTTGATCTGTTGATAGATGTTTACAAATTTGATGATTGATGTTTACAATTGATGTTATCTGGTTTACTCACTGTTGTCCATCAATGATGTCTTTATCATGACTGAGGTGACTTGGTTGAGTTGTTCAAGTTTAATGGCACAGAAGTGTGACTGGGTGTATGATCTGTAACTGGTTCAGAAATCTATGGTTGATTCCATGATTTGTAATTGATGAAATGGTCTATGAATGATTCAATGATTAATAAATTAAGTGTTCAATATTCTAATAATTGTACACAAGTGTTATACAGGCAAAGTGGGTGTATATGCGAGTTTTATTCAGTACAATCGTGTACATAATTTGATGTTTATTGTTTCTAGCTGAGTTCTGCATTCAGTGACTTTATACTTCAAAATTTCAATTGATTTGTAGTCTGAGAGTCTCTCATATTCAGTTCTCCATTTTTTTGGGTTTATGGTTGATATGGGTCCAATTTGAAAATATTGTGTCTGTTGTCTTTATATTTTTGCATTATTGTATGGTGTTGTTTACTAATTTTTCTATTTCATAATAATATTGTTGAAGATTAACTAATGCTTCGAAAAAGACTAATAAAGTGCTAATTTGTAAGAAATATTGATTCACCCCCACTCTCAGTATTTCCAACAATTTGTATCAAAGAAGGTTCCTTTAGTAGCAAATTAATAGTTAGAAGGCATATCTTAGAATACAGAGATGGGAAAATCAAAAATGAAATCCGCCAAACATTCAAAGGAAGTTTTAGGTACTGCAATAGTCTCCAAATCTGAAGAAAATCAATATTGTACACCAACTCCCAAATTTGATGAAGATAATTATTAGATATGGGAATCTAGAATGAAAGTCCACTTTCAAGCTCATGATGTATGGAAATCTCTAGAAACACATCTACTGACGAAGCTAAAAGGTACAATACGAAAGCCATGAACGTCATTTTTAATATTGTGTCGGATCATGTAAAAGAAAAAGTTGGTCAATGCTCAATGGCCAAAATTCTTTGGGAAAGGCTCCATAATCTCTACTGAAGGAAGCATGCAGGTAGAGATATAGATGTTGATAATCTTGTGGACCCTAATATCAAGGAATCAAACAATTATTATAGTGAAGAATTTGAAGAAATAAGTGAAACCGAATTTCAAAATGAGGTTGTCAGAGTTATAAAGAACTGAGGAGTGAAAAGGAAAGGGCTAAATTTGTGGAAGAATAATTGAAGATAGCAAAAGGACATGTTAGAATACTTAATAAGAAGAATGAATAATCTGAGGAAATTATTAGCAATCTTAGAATCCAATTAGAAGATGTCGGAAAAGTTGAAAAGTTAGAAAATCGTACACTCAAAGAAGAAGTTTCTCTATTGAAACTCCAAGTGCAGTAAGAAAAGAAGAAAGAGAAATACTTGGCAAGTCAATTAAAGGAATATTGTAAAAGGTAAGCATCTGAAGTTGATCAAAAGAAAAAGGAATTGGATATAAATATTGCAGAAATAGGTAAGCTCACAAAAGAAAATGAAAAACAGAAATAACAAATACATGTATTCAACATAGAAGCAGATAATGTCACCCTTCTAAAGCTACAAATAGTACAGGCAGTTTGGTATAATGATGTGGGTTGTCTGATTATGAACTCTTGATCATTCATTCATGAGAAGTACAGTGCAGTGACAATGTATGCACTGATCAACTTGAGCAGTATAGTGTTCAGTGGCCAGTCTGAGTTGTTGATAGTTGATGTGACAACATTTGATGTGCAGTGGCTTGATTCACAAAGTGGTCAATGGTCAATTTGAGCAATGATATGAAATAGTCAATTTAGGAAGTTAGTAGTGGTCAGCCTAAGTAGATTTGTGTAGCGTATGCAGAGCAACATTATCTTCATTAAAACTTTATTATATTGATTCAAAGCACAGGGGATCTAATGTGAAAATTGTGAAATGTGGTCCACCGTCTCTTTACGGTGATTTCAGTCACCTTCAGGTTGTGGCCTGAGAACACTTCAGGGTGGAAAGGTGGTGCTACGCCAGGATGTAGCCTACATAGGGCGTTGTGGCATCCTTTTAGTTGGGGATGATAAATTATAGGGTGACGAAGCATCCTTCCAACAATAGCTGGTAAACAAAGTGTTGGGGAACTCATTAGGTTGAGGCTTGACTTACAAGGCGTTGGGGCATCCTTCCAGTTGAAGTAAGTTATTAGGGTGTAGTAGCATCCTACAGGTTGTAACCTGTAAATCAGGGGATTGGAGCCTCCTTTAGTTGTAGCTGAAAACTTGATGTAATGCCTTTTCTTTTAAAGAGGAGAAGACAATTACTAAGAAGACTTCGGTGGTTTTTGACTCAGAGGGGGTTTTCCACCTAAAAATATTGTGCCTATTGTCTTTATATTTCTGCATTATTGTAAGGTGTTGTTTATTGGTTTTGTTATTTGGTACTGAGTTATAATAATATTGTTGAAGATTAACTAATTCTCTAAAAAATATTAATAAATTGCTAATTGATAATAAATAATGATTCAACCCCCCTCTCAGTATTTCCAATAGGTCGTTGGTTTCCCAACAAAAGATTATAAGAGCAAGTTGATGGGGTTTGGAGAAGATATAGAAAACATTTGAGCAGTTCAACTACATAGTTGTAGTGATTCAACAAGGGCACAGTTGAAGCTATGGAGACACCAACAACATGGTATTCAATAGTGAGAATTTCCAAATAAATTCTTAGGAGGTTTCTATAGTTCCAATGTCAGGAAAGGAGACTAATTTTTCCATCATGGAGGCGATATTTAGCTAGTGTGAGTAGCCAATTCCACGGTGCAAGTTTCAAGAACAATATATCACTTCCAGTTGTTGGGAGAGTTACCAGAAGGAGATGCAAGTAGCTTCATGAGGAAGAGGGAGGAAAATTGACTTGCAAGGAAGTGATATTAGAGGTCGTATGAATTTCCTAGAGGTTGCAGTATGCATTCTTAGTAGACAATGTGAGTTCCAGAGAGGAGTGTAAGTGGCCAAGAGGAGGCCAATTCGATTTTCCATAGGGAAAAGTGTTTCCCCAATTATTTTCCAGTTGAGATAAGTTGTTGGATCTTAGCTAGAAAGGAAAACAATTGTAATGCTCTATTTTGTTAAAGATAATAATGAAACCCTCATCTATTGCACTGGTTTCCCTTCAAGGCTCATAGAGGACTGCAAGAGGAACCTAGCAATAGAATTTTAGACGAAGGATTTGGATATGATGCATTACTTCCTAGGCCTAGAGGTATGGCAGATAGATGAGGAGATCTTCCTTACTCAAGGGAGATATACTATGGAGATCCTAAAGAGGTTCAAGATGCAAGCCAGTAGACCCATATCCACACCTATGATTACTAACTAGAAGAAGGTAGATGCATCGGAGGATGCAGATGTGGACCCAACCTTGTATAAGAAGCTCATCGGTTCACTCATGTATCTAGTCAACACAAGGTCAGACATTTGTTTTGTGGTCAACACTCTCAGTCAGTTTATGGTGGAACCTAAGAGGGTGCACTAGACAATGGTGAGACACGTTTTGAGGTACTTGCACAACACAATTGAGTATGGTTTGAGGTATACTCAAGGTAATGGTGTCAAGTTATGTGCATATACAAATGCAAACTAGGCAAGAAAATCAGTGGACTGGAAAAGCACCTCAGGTGTTGCTTTAATATTGGATAAGGGGTTGTCTCTTGGTGTAGTAGGAAGCAAAAGTCTAAGGCAATGAATTTGGCAGAAGTGGAATATATGGCAACTAGCATGGCTACATGCGAAGCTAATTGGCTTCAAAATTTGCTATTGAGTTTGTTCGATAAGAGAATGGAGTCAACCAGTATCTACTATGATAATCAGAGTTGTATCTGGCTCTATGAGAGTCCAATGTTCCATGATAGGTCGAAGCATATCAAGATAAGGTACCACTTCATCAGAGGCTATGTGCAGCGTGGATTAGTTCAGCTACAATGTGTACCCACAGATCAGCAGATTATAGATATACTCACAAAGGCCTTGGGTGGGGCCAAGTTTGTATTTTTCAAAGAGAAGATGGGAGTAGTGGAGAACACCTTCCTCGCTAAGAGGGAGTGTTATTTTTTGGTAGCAACAGATAGGTGTTCTAGTCTCTATGCTGCCTAAAAGGCTAAGGAACATGAGATCTCCAAAACCTAGAAAAGGTTTCATGAGAAAAGCCTTAAAAACACCTCAATTATAGTAATTGATCAATAATTAAATATTTCCTAAGTCTAACATAGTAAAACTAGTTAATTAAATTATGTTATTGAGGGGAATCAATTTTTCTCTAGAGATTTTTGAAAAAGTGATTTGATGGAGTCAATATGATCATAATAATCAATTGAGATGTGATCATGGTCATTGGTTGCCCAAAAAAATATTATAAGTCCAAGTCGATAGGATTTGGAGAAGATATAGAAAGCATTTGAGCAGTTTAATGACCCAATTGTAGTGATTCAACAAGGGTGTAATAAAGGCTAGGAAGATGTTAACGCTCAAACTAGCAGGGGTTCCTATATAAAAACTACTAGGTCAAGTGGAAACAATGACGCAATAGCCCAATGTCACCTCAGCTAAAGCTCCCTGCTCTTTACAAAATTTCAATGATGGGTGGAGTCATGATATGAGAAGAATCACTAGGAAAGATAGATCAATGATAGGACATAAAGTGATTCCAAATCCTATTCGCAAGAGAGGCTCAGATGAAAATTTGACTTTCTTTAGAAGCAAGATGTATGGATCTCTAAGAAGGGCTAAGAGGATACTTGGGTATAGGGTTGAGAAGCATGTCTTGACAACAGGTGCCCTAAACCAAAAAAGTCCTAGAAGAATATGGTCTCTAAGCAATTCTTGTGGAATTTGAATGTCAAGGTTCTGAGACCACAAAAAATCCCTAGTGGACCCATATAGGGTCAAGGGTGTGGAGTAAGACTTCAAAGAGATGGACTTGACCAAGTAAGGGAGGAGAAAAGGATAAAAAAAGGTAAGATTTGACTTGAAATTTGGATGTAATGATCCTTGATGAAACCACTAACTAAAGGGCACACAAGGAAGAAATGGTCTTCAAACTAGGGCTTGAGATATATCGAGATTCCATTGTTAGAATAGCCTCAAATTTGGAGGACCTCAAGAGGACTTACTAACACAAATCTAGACCAATTTTCACTATTTTTTTATGGCTACTATAGAATTCATGTAATGCCCTAGATGGCCTTCTAGGTTATGGCTTAGAAAGGAGAAAAGGGAGGTGAAATAAATCTTCGTTTTGATGATCATCTAGGACTAGAGAAGTGCCTAGCCTATTGGGAGAATGGAGTCAATGTAATCCAATGCTTAGAAATGACTTATACCCAATCAAGCGGTCTCCTAGTAATTTCGCATGGTCTAGAGGCAACAACTAGGTCACCAGGAAAGTTTATACTTCTTTAGGTGCTACAATTGGTGACTTATCGAGGTAAATATGGGTACTCATATACCCTTAGGACAATAATTCACTATAATCAACATAAACATATAAAAGGCCTTCATAAAGACAATATCGAACAAATTCTATATTTCATTAAGGTAGCTACACCAACTTCATGAGGGAAAATCTTTCATACATTATACTAGTGCAATACATGAAAAAGAAACAATGTAAAGTCACTTAAAAGAATAGCGAAATTTTCCAATCACCAATAGAGACAAAATCGAAGCTCCAGGGTAAGAAACAAGTCCTTCCAAACATTGAAATGCATTAAACTTCCAATTCATCCATCAACAAGGCTAGTGAAATTCCGAGAAGAAACAATGATCCAAATCCAAGGGATGATCCTATGAAATGATCATCATATCAATATAAATCCTCCCTAAGGGGTTTTATTTGCCTAATAAGGCCTAATAATGCCCCTATTAATAAAAAAATTGTGCAAAAATAACATCCCTTGTGTTGGTTGCTAATTTTGCCCACTTTTTACCCACATTTTTACTGCTTTCTTGTACTCATTGCATGGCCTTGTTGGTTTATTTGCATTCTAAACAGCGAAGGTACACCTAATGTCATGTCTTTTTGGATTGTTAATCAATGAAGCATAGTCATAGGGGATTATTTCCTAGAGCGACTTGCTAACTTAATTTTTCGTGCAGATTTGGAGGGACAATGATCAAAGGCATGATTCAGCGTATGATGAATATTGAGCTGGAAACACTATATTTGGATATAGCTGCAATGGTGGATCAACCTATCGACCAGCACAAGTGTTATCTTTGAATTATGTTATATCTCAAGAAACTACAATGTATTTGCAGGCGGATAGTTGTCATAATCTTAGGCACTATCAGTTGATTAATGAAATGTATAAGTAGTGATTACAGGGCTGGGAAAGCCACCGTTAGGAGATATACAATATTTCTGAGATGTAACGGAAAACATTTATAATGATATTATGATTAATACAATTGTTGATTTTTTTAGTATTTTATAGATCTTGATCTTGCCACAACCCTAATCAGGGAGTTGGGCCGACTCTTCTAACCAAGATTTGTTGCATTAGATGTGTGTGTAAGCTTATTTGTTGTTGTGTTATCTCTCTAATGTGTAATGATTTCAGTGTGTTGTTATGAGTCTTAACTTGTTGTTACTCTTATTTGTTGTTAAAATTATAATTTCTTGTTACACATTGTTATGTTATGATTAATGTTCAATGTTGCGTAGGGAAATTGTGGCCTGTACATACCTTGCATGATAACCTTGAAATAACCAGTCGAGCCTCGGGTTCACAATCAATGTGGAATTGGGTGAATTGCATGATTCATATCTGAACATCAACATTTTGGCATTATTTCTAGGGAGGCTATCGAAGGTGTGAAAGTACGACCAATATTCACCATAAGACCATTCTCTTGTCCTGGGGAGGGAATTTTTTCACACTACACCAAGTCCTGAGCATTAGATTGTTTTTTTTTTCCATAGGAACCATTATCTCGTCTTCGGAAGGGCATTTTCTTTTTACCATGTTTTAGGTCCTGACCTTAGAATTTTGTGGTTGGTTTGTTTTCCTTCTTTTACTTTCTTTTTAGGGGCCATTCCTCGTCCTCAGGAGGGAATTTTTCACCCTGCTCCAGTTCCTAAGCTTTCAATTTGCTTCAATGTTTTCCTTTTATTTTCTGATTGTATGAACAGAGATACAAATAAAAGGGGCAGAGGAAGACCCCCAAAAGGAGGAAGGAGAGATATAGGTAGAAATACCTATATCCAAGAAATCATTTCAAAAGTTGAATAGGGGGCATCGTTGCGATCTACTATTAGGGTGATATCCCATACGAGATCTGGAGGGCAGCCACTTTCACAATGAAAACCTCCCCCAATAACAGAAGCACAATTTAGGGAAGAAGAAGTAGTAAGAAGAGGATTAGAAGAACTGAATATTGTGAGTTCCAAAGAAAAATAAGACGTGAGGGAATTCATTGCACAATTTGATCAAGGGAGTGTTGTTAAACAGACTCAGCTGCGCATTATAGAACAACCAGAACATGTTGAGATTCCAAGTCAATATTGGAAGATATTCATGGCTCTTGCAACCTCTTCAATCAAGTTCCCAATTGGAGATATCAAGGGTGATGCACCTATGAAGCCTATTCCTTTGACAGCATTACCTAACTTTCATGGTCTTTCTTTTGAAGATCTGGACACATTCATGTTTGAATTCGACGTTTTCTATCGGAGGTATGACTATATTTTGATGCTCGGAAAGTGAAGATATTCCCCGCCACTTTGAAGGGAACAACTTTGAGATGGTTGATAGGTTTAGGAGGGAAATCTATTACTACATGGGATGAAATGAAGACAATTTTCCTCAAAATGTATCAAAACTACTACAAATACCAATATGTTAAGGAAGAAATATTTAAGATTATGCAAAAAGAGGATGAGAACATGCAGGTATTTGTGGAACATTTCCAATAAATTTTGTAGAGATCAAGCCATAGTGATCTGGATAAGGACATCTTGAAAATATTTTTTCTCTAGGCACTGAGGGAGGAATCTTTGGAACTTTTGAATGTAGTAGGAAAGGGAGAGATATCAAAGGAATATTTTGACACCATCTGTGAACTGTGCATTAATTGTTCATGTGGAGCTGAAAGGAAGAGGCAGGGGATCCAAACCCTCAAGACATCGAGTGGTCGAGTTATGAAAGTAGAAATTAGAAACTTGTTGGACAACTTGAGTACTAATATCTTGAGCACACTATCCTCACAGCTGGACATTCTATAGGTGAAACAGAAGCAGGTGGAAGTACAGAAGGCCATGTCTATTTTCTACCCTCAATGCAGGAAGAAGAACCCGCTTAAGGAATGTCCACTTAATATTGTTGAGACCTATGTGATACGTGAACAGATCCATTCCACTAGCACTTGTCCATCTCTTCCTGGGCTGAAGGCAGTTTTCCAAGGAGCAAATGAAAAAATAGATTAGTTGTACTTCATGGGATCAAGGAAACCATGGCAACCATGGCCACAAAACATGAATCAAGATATGCCCCAAGACCCTTCTCAGTGTTTTAATAATTTGAATTGTGGTCCTCAGTCTGTACCTTTTTCACCTTCATGGTCGCAATCCTGTTAATATCCAATGCCTTGTCAACCATGGTTCCCGCAATATGGTCCAACTCCTTCATGGTCCCAGAATTGGCGTGGACCTCCTCTTCCTTCAGGACATTTCTCCCAGCTTATGCCACAACAGTAGTTATAGTTTCCCTCTCATGCCTCCACCAGTAATCCTCCTCTTCGTTCACAGTTGCCTGTTCAATACAACCCAAATTCAAACAATAGGGGGGCTTAATAGGTTGAGACACTCAACCTTCCTGCATACAGTATTTCCACCACGAAATGTAATGAATTAAATATCCAGTCCGGTTAGGTGGTAAATACTCAAACTTCACCAATAATTGTTGAGCATACTGATGATGAAGTCTCAAAACCAAAACCTAGGAATTTTGTTGGAACAACTAGGGATGAGTGAACACAAATTCCTATGGAACAACAACCCCCTTCTCAAACAATTGTTACTAGAGGATGTTAGACTAGTCCACCTTATTCTAAGAGACTATCCTTGAGCGAACAAATTCCTCACCCTGAATTTGAATTTTTAGGGTAATTGCAAAATTTCTTTATCAAAATTTCTTTACTTCAAGCTATGAAGGACATACTGATTTATGCCAAAACAATCAAAGAATATTGCTTTAAGAAACCTGGAAGAAAACCAAAGGATCCACTCACTATTCATGTTATAAGAAAATTATCAGATATAATGTTGGGGAAGTCTATACTTGTTAAGTACAGAGATCCAAGGAACCTAATTCTTACAGTACAAATTAATGGGATTGATATCCCAAATGTGCTAGTAGACTTGGGGGTAGTGATTAATGTCATAACTTTTTCAACTGTGATTACCTTGGGCATGCGAAACCTTAAACGAACTCCCACCATCATAGAATTGGCAGATCAATCTACTATAAGACAGGTAGGGAAGTTGGAAGATATAACTATTTCAATAGATTCATGGCAGTACTTTGTCGATCTTTTATTATTACATACCCAATCCCTAGTCGGTGGGAATCCTTTGATTTTAAGAATACCTTGGCTTGCGACCGCAAACACTTACATTGGGTGTCAGTAGGGAAATATGGTAATATCCAACGGAGAATTTACAAATAATCTTATCATTTATCCCCCCATAGGATCGAGTTCATCAGATAAACCAGGATTTACCCTAACACAAAAACCTCTACCTGCAAAGGGGCTCGAACTTGAAAAAATAGGAATTATACCAAGTCTTTATATTGGTGAGGCCCTTTGTTTTAATGATGAAATAGAAGATGATTCCATTAGTACTTTTATCAACATCCCCAACTCCATTTTTTATTCAAACCGTAAGCTATTAGAATCTATTATGAGTTGCAATGTTAAGGAAGCCATTGAACTAGAGATTGAAGTTGAAAATGTTCCTATAATTGTACCCCGTAACAATATTCCTATAGAAATTGAACCAGGGAAGACATTGAACGTTAATCCTCACCTTTCACCTTCCAAGTCTAAACAGTTACTAAAAGTCCGGTTATCACCTAAATCCGCCTTAGGCTAAAAGAAGGCAAAATCCAAGGTAACCACAAACCACGCTCAGTCTGGTAGCTAGCCCTACCAGAACAAGAGAGGGCTCTCTCTGAGTCACACTCAGTGGATAGATAAATGAAAAGGCCTGAGATGACTTACAGTGAACTATTTATCTTAGGCTAGTAGGTGAATATGGACATAATAAGTGATTTTTATGAATGACTGTGTTTCTGGGATGGTATGGGACCAATGGACCTCAAATGAACAAAGCACTTAATACAAAGGCACGGATTACTCCGTGAGGCAAGATAGGCAGAATGCCTAGAAATTTAGTTTAATATAGTGTGGAATGGAGAGATTGATTAAGAAGGTGAAAAGGGCATGGAAAACATGAATCATTTTCAACAGAAGAATGAACATTGAACATGAAATTTTCCCACAGGTCGAGCAATAAAATTGAATTCTACCTTAGCTAACTTAGAAAACTTCACTGGAAATGAATATGAAATGAACTATGAAACATAACGAGATACATATGAAACATAAGAGACACATTTTCTACACTCACAACCACATGAATCTCATGAAACAGAGCCACTGCCTTTCATTAATCCTCTGTAAAAAATATACAATGCAGAAACAGAGTTTCCTTCCCACAGTCTCCCAGAAGTTACAAGCCAACCAACCCTTTGCAAATGGTTTGCATACAATATATAGAATGTGCCAAGAAGAGATAGAACGCCCAAGGGTTGGGGAGTTACTCGAATCATTACAAAATGAAGGTGGAGAGCCAAACATCAGCTACAGGTGCAACGCCACAAACATGACAAATGGCTTGGGTGACCCTTTGCTTTCCTTTGCCACTTGGATAGATGCCCATCTGGAGTGAAAATACTTTAAAAACTGCCTATGGTGTCGAAAAATGAAGTGTAGATGAGGGGGCCCACTTATGAAAAGTCGGAAAGTGATATTTCGCGAAACATATATAATAAAATGTTGTTACTAATCTATCATTATTTTTTTCTTCTAGGTACTTTACAGGTGTTGTTACTTCTCTTGTGTTAGTACTCTTTGGATGTTAATTCATCTAAGTACTTCACTGGTTTTGTTACACCACTGGTGTTGTTACTCCTCTGGTTTTGTTACTCTATGGATGATTATTTCGCCTAAGTACCTCACTGGCATTGTTACTATGTTCGTCGCAATTTGGTTTAAGTATACTAGTGTTTTTACTCCTCAAGTGTGTTTACTTTGTTCGTCGCGATTTTGTCTAAGTACACTAGTGTTGTTACTCCTCCAGTGTTGTTACTCCGATTTTCATGATTTTTGTAATATCCCTCCCTTTAATAATAAATAATAAATAATAAATAATAATATATAATAATAATATAAATAAAAATAATAATATAATAATAAATATAAAAATAATAATAATAATATAAATAATATAAATAATAAAAATATAAATATAAATCATAAATGATATTTAAAAATATACAAGAAAATAAATAAAAATAATAAAAATAGTAATAACTACACTAAAGCTCTAAATAAGAATAAATAGTAATAAAACAAAGAAAGCAATAAAAAGAATCAGTAAAGCTATCAAAAAGAAGAAAATAAAACAAGAAAGCTAAAAATCAAAAGAAAAGTAAAGAAATAAAACAAGAAGGCTAAAAATCAAGTTGCATGTAGACACATAGAGTGTGTGCATGTGGTTCCCCATCCAATGTTGTTCTATTTAATAGATGGTGAGGAAGATGAGAGGCATTCTGGCATTCCATCATTCTGTTATTCTATCTTTCATTCTCTTGGGAGAATGGTATACGAAGACTTAGGAGCACTGGCAGTAGTCATTGATTGAGGGCTCGGGAGTGGCCAGTGGTAGCAGAATCCTGCACAATTAAGCCTATGGTTGGGAGGAGAGTCGTCCCCAAAATCTTGTGATCACTTCGCAGACTGCAAGTACAGGTAATATAGGTAAGTTCATTTGTAAGAATTTGTTTTCCATTAAGACATTAATTTTAGTTTTACTTTGTGTTGTTACATTATGGTATCAGAGCACAGATGGACGTGCCTTCACAGTTGCCTTTGTAAGCATATAATGAAGATTGACAACCTGGTCACGGCCCTTGTCTCCAATGATGACAAAGAAAGGAACGATGTTTGTTTTGACTCCATTTTCCACCATGGTTCGGATGCGCTCATCCACCTTCTTCCTCATTTCCACGATGTAATTACAAATACTCGGTAAAAAAATTAAATGAAACCTTGAAACTCTCAAATAAATCCTTAAACCCTAAACTATTAGAATCTTATAGTTCCTTATAATATTGTTTGCCACTTCACTTAGCGTTGTGCATGGCAACAATTACCAAACAGGAGTGTGTGCAACTTGGATGATGACAGCTTGGTTAAGGCGCAACCCTGTTCAACTAAATAGAATTAATGTCTTAATCGAAAACAAATTCTTACAAATGAACTTACCTATATTACCTGTACTTGCAGTCTGCGAAGTGATCACAAGATTTTGGGGACGACTCTCCTCCCAACCGTAGGCTCAATTCTGCAGGATTCTGCTACAACTGGCCACCCCCGAGCCCTCAATCAATGACTACTGTCAGTGCTCCTAAGTCTTCGTATACCATTCTCCCAAGAGAATGAAAGATAGAATAACGGAATGATGGAATGCCAGAATGTCTCTCATCTTCCTCACCATCTATTAAATAGAACAACATTGGATGGGAAACCACATGCACACACTCCATGTGTCTACATGCAACTTGATTTTTTTAGCTTTCTTGTTTTATTTCTTTACTTTTCTTTTGATTTTTAGCTTTACTGGTTCTTTTTATTGTTTTCTTTGTTTTATTACTATTTATTCTT
>APFE031520276.1:39362-103445 GCA_000404065.3 Pinus taeda
TATTTTATTTACTTCATGTTGCCAACACCCTCTGCTGAACTAGTATAACCAGCTTGTACGCAACTGTCAACTTCGGGCATTTTATGTAGTAAATGCTAGGTAAATTTGTTTGTGTTTGTAATAGTCGTGTAACAACTGGATACAGACCGGGTCAGGTCAGCTTGCGTACGAAAGTGGGAAAAAAGGACAGAATTCTTTGAACTTCCCGGGGTGTTGGGACTTCAATCCTGCTGTTATACTAGTTCAGCAGAGGGTGTGGCAACATCTGAACAGTAAAAATAAAATTAATAAATAATAAATAATAAAAATATAATATAATAAATTAATAATAATAATAAAATAATACAAAAATAAATAATATAATAATAATAATTAAAATAATAATAATAGGAAATGAATAATTCTAAATGATAAATTTTTAAAATATATAAGAAAATAAATAAAATAATAAAAATAGTAATAACTACACTAAAGCTCTAAATAAGAATAAATAGTAATAAAACAGAGAAAGCAATAAAAAGAATCAGTAAAGCTATCAAAAAGAAGAAAATAAAACAAGAAAGCTAAAAATCAAAAGAAAAATAAAGAAATAAAACAAGAAGGCTAAAAATCAAGTTGCATGTAGACACATGGAGTATGTGCATGTGGTTCCCCATCCAATGTTGTTCTATTTAATAAATGGTGAGGAAGATGAGAGGCATTCTCGCATTCCATCATTCCATTATTCTATCTTTCATTCTCTTGGGAGAATGGTATACGAAGACTTAGGAGCATTGGCAGTAGTCGTTGATTGAGGGCTCGGGGGTGGCCAGTTGTAGCAAAATCCTGCACAATTGAGCCTACGGTTGGGAGGAGAGTCGTCCCCAAAATCTTGTGATTACTTCACAGACTGCAAGTACAGGTAATATAGGTAAGTTCATTTGTAATAATTTGTTTTCCATTAAGACATTAATTTTAGTTTTACTTTGTGTTGTTACAATTTCATCTAAGTACACTAGTGTTATTACTCCTTCGGTGTTGTTACTCCACTCGTCGCTATTTCTTCTAATTCCAATGGTGTTGTTACTCCTTCAGCGTTGTTACTCCTCCATTGTTGTTACTCCATCAAGGTAAGTCTCCAGGTACGTTCCGAACTGACTTCGTGGATTTGATTGAAATTTCACCTATGACATGACTAGACATGACCGTGGACGGTCATCCCTTAGTTGGGGGGAGGTATCGAATTTAATATTAAACATATCGTATTTAAAAGCAATAATGATCCATCCTTATTGTTGTTGAACCTCACGCCAACTCGTACATTCTACATCATCATTTTGATCCCCACCATACCTTGCACATTTATCCATACGCATTAGAACTTGAACTACGTATGATTGTATTGAATTACGGTCCTTCCAAATGCATTGTAATAATTGTCATTATTTACCATAATCCACCATGGATTTTTCCCATAATATTTGCTCAGATTTCCCTTTCGCCACATCCCTTGCAACTGCAATCCCTTTCATAGCAACTTTACCAGCTAACGCTCTCCTCAACGGTTTTGATGTTAATCTAAGTGCTACTAGTTCATGTGTTGCTATAGAGACACTTGCAAAATGGGTGGGAAAGTTCTTAGTCATGAACCTAAAGACACAGCGCAGGTCTGATGCCATCTAGATGTATGGCCAGTTATTAAGAATGTGAGGTGGCATACCTATTTTGACAGGTTGCAAGGAATCGATGAAGTCGTTACAGTCAAATTCGCGTTGGACTTGGACGGGAATTATTGAAGAGTTCATGGGATGGACATTCCTATCACAGAGGAAGTTATATCGACTGTTAGTGCATTGCTACAAGGTGGGAAAAAATGGTTCCGCCCAGAAATTTCCTTTACCAGAATTCTTGAAATTATTCTTGCAGATAGGAGAAACCATGGTTCAAAAGGGAAGGGGATACAATCGAAAATCCTTTCCACATCCATGGGTCGAGGTTGCATATTTTGTGGTGTGATATATCACTTGTGAAGGGCAGGTTGTTACCTTGTTAAAATGCCATTTTAAACTTATTGCATGTATTCGGTTCCGTCGTGTGCATTCTCTGGATATGCCACATTTCTTATGCAATAATATTCAATTAATGGCATGGTCTGCTCATAGATCGCGACAACTATTGTTGGTCCTCATAAACCACGGGCGTTTCACGCTGTTTTTGGTGCATGCCCTGTCATAAACTTCTGTGGCTTGGTCACAATTCATTGAATTAGCAGAAGAGGAACTTGCGACCATGATGTCGGCAAGAGAGGAAGAGGGAGTGGCAGAAAAATAAGTCGCAAATGACATTGTTACACAAGAACCAGTGTCGGCGACGAAACAATTGGAAGCATTGGCGACATATTAGACTACATCAGAATCACCAATAGAGGAAGGGGCCACAGACGATGCTATTACACAAGAACCAACATCGACTACAGACTTAGAAGAAGAAGAAATGGAGGTAGAAGGGGGTGCAGGAGATGCTTCTACACAGGAACCAACATCGATTGTCGACCTGGAAGCAGGGGCAATGGAAGTGGAAGGAAGTGCAGTCGCCTTTGTTACACAAGAACCAACGTTGACCACTAAGCTGATGGAAGAATTGTCGGAAGTAAAAGAAATTGAAGGCGATGTTGTTACACAAGAACTAGCGTCATCTGCCAAAGTTATGGAGAAACCATTGGAAGAAGTGGATGTCATGGTTGATGTTGTTACACAAGAACCAGCGTCGACTAGCAAGCAAGTGGTCGAAACAAAAAATCAAGTGGCATAGGAAAAGGAGAAGGAAAGTGCATAAAAGTCAGGGGAAGGAGAAGGAATTAAAGCAGCAGGTGCAGAAAGGATGGAAATTGAGGAGGATATCCCTCGTTCTCTGCTTTCTGCCTCCCTGTCACGAGGGACAAGGATAATTCGCACCCTTTGATGCTCGGTGAAAGAAAATATCTCTCCTCCAATATTGAAATTTGTAGGGACAATTAGAAGCACCATTTTTGACACTGTCACACAAGAAATAGTGTCGAATTGTGCACAAATTGGGCAAATCAAAGGAATGGTGGTTGCCATTGTTACAGAAGAGCCAATGTCGACCAAGGGGCAAGTTGAAGAAATGGTGGCGGGTATTTTTTTGCACAGAGCTGTCGGAAGAAAATGGTGTTGTTGGTATCGACCCGCAAGTGCTAGAACCAATTTGTGAGCAAAAAATTAAATAAACTATGGCTGGTGTTGTTCGCACAGAGCCGTTGGAAGAAAACATTGTTGTTGGTATCAACCTGCAAGAGCCAGAACCAATTTTTGAGCAAATGGAGGAAGATAACTAGGAAACAGAGCAGCCAAAACAGACACAGGAGAAAGGTGTTGAAAATGCTACTCTGCAAGGGCCTGTAGTGGCTTCGGAATCATTCAGGGAAGATGTGGAGGTTTCAAGACCTGCGGAAGAAGATGTTGGGGCCAACCCCCGAGTTGAAGAGCAAAGAGAGTAAATAAGGGTGAAACAGCAACCAGTTGACGAGTTTCTTGAAATTGACCCCCCAAATCCAACACTGATTGTGAGACAAGTGGATGAGGTTGTTATCAGGAAAGAATTTATTGAACAATGCGCAAGAAGAAGGGCCCGCATCCAAGAAAGGTCCCTGTCGCAATTTAAAGAAAATATGCAATTAAAATTGGAGATTATTAAGTTAAGGAAGCAAGTGTTACACTTATGGAGACGGATGAGAAAGCACAAGAGGAATGACAGTCGGGCTGTTGTGAATCTTGGAGCCGAAACCACTTCAACAACAGTATAGACTGAACCATTGTCGCATATGTTCAAGTCATAGGAATTCTTGTTCACCGCTAGAATATGTAAATTGCAGGCTACCGCATCTCGCCTTCAACGGGGTACTATCTCTTTGGAAGCCCGCCGAGAAGAAGTGAGAGGAATTCAAGAATAAGTTGCTAGAGTAGTGACTGATTACATGACCTAGATGGAGAAATCCAAGAAAAAACAAGAAAAGCATAAGAAAATGATTGAGGAACTAGAAGAACACATGCAGCTACTGAAGGCTAACAACGATGAAATGTTTACTCTAGCATAGCACGTAATGTTGTGCCGACCTCCTACTCATAGTTATGCTCTGTTCCTCGATGAACAGTACCTATTATTCTGTTTGGATAGCATCGATTAAGAGATAAGTCATGAAATCGAAGATCTGATACAATCTCTGTAGATCTTGAAGGGTCACAATATCCTAAACCAGTACTTGATGTGTGAACTCTACATGCATGATTATTTTCTGGGGACCGATCAATCATTCAATCCAATGCCATATATGGGATATATTCAATTGAGGGCCTTCACCTCCTTCGCGATTAACCAGGTTAAGTGGAAGAAAGCCTTCGATACGTTCGAAAAGAACGAAGAGAACATACCACTTCTAGCTTGGGCAGAGCATTGTCAGGCTGTGAATATTTTTAACAAACATCATACTTTCTTGGGAATAGAAGGACAAAAGGGGAAGATGCTGAAAATACAGAATGGTCTGCTGAAATGTGTACAAATAAGATTTTTACTTGTTAGGAGGAGGCCCAGATCGTCTGCCAAAAACGATGGGTGTTGTCGTCAACTGCAGTAAGGATACGCAAACCTTTTGGGGCCCCTAATTTTGTTCAGGCTTTGGACAGAATACCACGATATATCGCATGTATTCAGACCTATGGGACCTGATGGATGGGTCTGAGATTTCGTTTTCCCATTGTTTGGTTGCCAACTGAGCAGCACACACCAACTTACGTGTAATATCCCTCCCTTAATAAATAATAATAACTAATAAAAATAATACAAAAATAATAATTAATATTAAAAATAATGAATAATAATAAATAATAAAATAATCAATTAAATCACTTGATAATATAATAAAGATAATAAATGATACAATGATATTAAATTATATAAAAAGAAATAAGTAATAAAATAAAATAAACTAGGTATAACCATATTTTAAGAAATAAAAGAAGGAAACTATCAAAAAAGAAGGGGTTGTGCATGTTGGTTTTCCCTTCCAAGGGACACATGGAGGGTGTGCATGTGGTTCCCCTTTCAAGGCTTTGTTCTATTTATGAATGGTAGAGGATGGGCGAGGCTCCATCATTCGAGGTTCTTTCTTGCATTCTCTTGGGAGAATAGTATTCCCAAGATTAGAAATCTGGCAGTAGTCGTGATTGGGGCTCGGGTGGCCAGTTGTGGCAGAATCCTGCGCAATTGAGCCTACGGTTGGGAGGAGAGTCGTCCCCAAAACCCTGTTGCGGTAAGCCTATTTCTACCACAAGTAAGATCAGGTAAGCGTTTAAATTAATGTTAATAAGTTAATTAGATATTAGTATTTTGGGCTGTTACATTATGTGGTACACAAGGATTGGCAAAAGGAATTCCTTCACATAGATGGGTACAAGGTTCCCATAATAGAAATGGCTGCGAAGTATGACCTTGAACAATTCCATTCTTATCACAGTGGCTCTAACACAGATCTGCGTAGGAGACAAGTTGCATGAGGACATGCAGAAAGGTTAGTTGGGGGGAGATATTGGTTGCCAATTTTTCCCACCTTTAAGCCACCTTTTTATCCCTTTCCTGTACTCATTTCATGCCCTTGTTGGTCAATTTGCATTCTAAATAATGAAAGTACACCTATTTTCATGTCTTTGTGGATTTTTAATCAAGGAAGCATAGTCGTAGGGGATTATTGTCTAAAGCGACTTGCTAACTTATGTTTTTATGCAAATTTGGAGGGATGATTATCAAAGGCATGATTCAACATATGATGACTATTGAGATGGCAGTGTTATCTTTGGATATCAACTACAACGATGGATCAACCTATCAACCAACACAAGTGCTATCTTTGAACTATGTTGTATCTCAAGAAACAGCTATGTATTTGTAGGCAGATAGCTATCGTAATCTTAGGCACTGTCACTTGATTTATTAAATGTAAAAGTAGTGATTACGGGGCTAGGAAATCCACCGCTAGGAGATATACGATATTTCTGAGTTGTAACAACAAACCTCTGTAATTATATTTTGATTAATACAATTGTTGATTTTTTGAGTATTTTATAGATCTCGATCTTTCCATGGCCCTGATCAAGGAGTTGGGTCCACTCTCCTGATTAAGCGTTGTTGGATTAGATGTGTGCGTAGGTTTATTTTCTATTGTGTAATGATTTGAGTCTATTGTTGTGAGTCTTAACTTGTTGTTATGGTTATAGCTTCTTGTTACACATTGTTAGTTATGATTAATGTTCAATGTTGGGTAGGGAAATTGTGGCCTGCATATACCTTCCACGATAGCCTTGAAATAACTAGCCAACCCTCAGGTTGACAATTAATGTGGAATTGGGTGAATTGCATGATTCATATCTGAACACCAACACCTTGGTGACAAGCCCACGAAGATAGCTCTATAAAACAACAATAAGCCTCCCAAGAGAGAAAAATAATATATAGAATAGGTTGAAGGGCTATTAAAGAGGCCTAATGGAGTCCAAAATGTGCCAAGAAGGATGAATGAGCTCCAAACATAGTGATAAAGGGGGTGGCCCCTTGATATCCAAGACAATGACCTATGGTGCCGCCAAGTGGCTATGGGGGCACAAAATATTCTCATGGGTCTCCAAATGGACTGAACAAGCCTATATCCCATATGTAAGGGCTAGAAGAATGGTGCAAGCCCTCCCATTGTCTCTCACGCTGAGAAACATCCTCATCTGGGCCCCGTATTAGTTTCCAAGTGTGTGGTGCAAGAGTGAGTCGGCTGGGTAAGGTGGAAAATAGTAGTGAGAAAGTGATTCCTTGATGTGTGCCTTAATTCAAGGAGTCAAATTCGAGTTTCTTCTTTTTCGTACTCTATTTCCTAAAAATTCTAAAAATTAGGATATTCCCTATAAATTGGAATGAGTTCCTATAATTTAGGAATCATTCCCTAAAAATTAGGACGAATTAGGATGCAGTTAACTGATGTGTGGAAATTGAAGATCGAGTAATTTTCTAGTGTGAGTTGATTGAGGAAAAAAACAAGTGATTTCGTTTCAAGTGGTTGAGTCGAAATAGGACGAGTTACATTTGTAGTTAACTCATGTTAAATTAATAAATCAATCACAAAATCATTCCTTAATTAGAAATTCACTAATTTTAGCCATCTTAATTGCTATAAAGAAGGAACAGAGGCACAATCATATTCATTCTCATAGGCACCATTTTTGTGTGGAAGCTTGTAAGTGAGTGTGACAAGAAGGCTTCCATAAGTTGGTAGAAGGCATTTTTCCCTTGGCTCATGTGCTAGAATTTATGAGCTAAAGGATCAACTCTTGCATAAGAAATTAGGGACTTTGTTCCTTGGGTCTACGCTAGGAATTCAGAGCAGAGGAGGAGCAAGGGAAGAGGGAAGCGTGATCAACATTCTTGCAAGGGTTTCATGCATAGGATAAGCATGTAGAAGGGTGTATTCTCTAAGTGAAATAGTTGTATTTGTAAGAGATCAATTGCTTAGCTTCTATCAATAAAAAAGCAAAAGGTTTTCTCAGTTGGGTTCCCTAGAAAATATTGTGTTTTGCTACTGTGTCACTATGATTTATTTATTTTCGTATTCCGCTGCAAAATAAGTAGAGAAAATTTGTGTCTATATGAA
This sequence comes from Pinus taeda, assembly GCA_000404065.3. Classification (NCBI taxonomy): domain Eukaryota; kingdom Viridiplantae; phylum Streptophyta; class Pinopsida; order Pinales; family Pinaceae; genus Pinus; species Pinus taeda. The sequence goes on from APFE031520276.1 coordinate 47,047, forward strand.
AACAACTTGTTTTCAGATTGTTCATATTAGCAAATCATAATTTCCTGAATTTTTTACAAAGGTGGGGAACTTAATCACCCACCAGGTGTTGGGACAATCATGGGTTCCTTGATGAAAGGGATCAATATGAGGGACCCTAGGAACCAAGGTGATGGCCATAATGATAGAGGTAGAGTTCATGTTTGGATTTTTCGCATGTGTTAAATGTGTATGCCCCGACCATCTTTTGCATTTTATGGTACATTTGTTGTTGAGAGTGGCCAAATGATGCTTTTTATTTTTCTTTTAGCTGCATCAACCTTTAGGGCATCATTCCAAGCTCAACCCAAGGTGCCGACAAGGAGAGGGGGAGGCTAACTCCTTGTGGACCCAATGGAAAAATGTGGACCTATATGGGAAATATGGTGGATGGGTTTATAATGAGCAGAGGGGGTTGATGTATGTGGTGTCGAGAACAGGACCACGCAACCAAATCAGGGTTTCCCATGTAGTTCCACCCCTAAAGCTAATAGTTGATATAGGAGATCACATATGATTAGGATATAAGGCTAACCATCAAATTGGACATAGGAGACAATAGTACAAACCAAGCCCACTCTTTCCGTTGAATCCCCGCACTAATCCATGCCCAAAAGTGTCCATGATAAGTAAACAAATATACCCAACTACACAATGAAATGTCCTACCTTTGGGGTCGAAAGGCTCGCCTTCAAAAATACGATCATAACATATGGGCAAGGGAGCATATGGCTAACTCAGGTGGTGGATATAGTGGCACATCGAGCTATCTGGTGGAAGTAAGGGGATGTTAGCTGCCAGCTGGGGACCATTTGGGGGGGGGGAATTTCATATGGATACCACCCACAGATGGTGGGTAACAAGAGACACCAACAGTGATAATTTCTATAGAAATTATCAGGCAGTTTCCAGAGTTCGAAAGTCAGGAAAGGAGGTCAAGTTTTCCAGCATGGAGGTTGTATTCAAGGAGTGTGAGTAGCTAGTTCCACAGTCTAAGTTGTAGGAGCAGTAAATCACTTCCAGTTGTCGAGAGAATTTTCAGAAGGAGGTGCAAGTAGCTTCAGGAGGAAGATCAACTTGCAAGGAAGTGATCCCAAAGGCTGTGCAAATTTCCTAGAGGCTACAAGGCACATTCCTGGCAGATAGTGTGAGTGCCAGAGAGGACTGCAAATGTCCAAGAGGAGGGTAGATCGATTTGCTAGAGGGAAAAGGGTTTTCCCAATTATTTTTTAGTTGAGATAAATTGTCGAAGCTTAGCCAAAATGGAAAGCAGTTGTAATTCTTTATTTTGCTTAAGATAATAATAAAATCCTCATATGTTGTACTAGTTTTCCCTTCGGGGCTTTTCCAGGGACATTTGTCCAAAAAAAATAAAAAATAAAAAATAAAAAAAAAATCAAAATTATTGTCTGTGTGCATTATTTTCTCGATTCTAGTATTTTATATTCCGCAGCATATTTTATTTTGAAGAATGAAATAGTGAATTTGTTGTTATTTGTCGAATAATTATTCAAAAGACAAATAAACTGCTAATAGTTAGAATATAAATATCCATTAATTGCATTCAATGAATTTTCACACAAAAGGAGCAGAAGTCTGAAGTTGACCACTGAAATTTAAAAGAGGAAGTATGACTCGTTGACCAACACTGACTTTGGAATTCTTCTGAGCTACTTTGATTGATTATTAGAGTGAATATTCTAGGCATCCTTAACTGAACATTAACCGAATCTTTTGGCAAAAATCTGAATTTGACCTTTTTTTACTAAGGTTGATTGCAGGTTAACTATAACAATTTGAGTGAATTCACCTAGGAAGTTTCAAGACCAAATTTTGGCTTCCTTTGACTACAACTAACCAAAAGAAAAACGCGTCAAAATTCAGTTGTTGACCAAATTTGAAGTCAAATATTTCTTTGCTTTGACCAAGTTTAACTAGTGTTAATAGCTTGGAATTTCACACAAATTTCTAGATAATTTATATTGTAAACTTTGTTGAAGATATAATTCTCCTTAGAAGAATAGTTGGTTGGGTTTTTCCCAAAGTTGGGTTTTTCTAAGGTTACCTTGTGTCTCTTATTGTGTTTGGTTGTCTCTTTATGATCCTATGGTTATTATTGCATTATAGTTGAGATTTTCTATGTATAATTACTTAATGATATAAGTGACATAAGAAATCTTGAGAATACAAATCATTGAAAGTAATTATCAAGATTAGAAAATCAATTTCTATTATAAGAAATATCAACACCTCCTTGGTGAAGTGTGGGAATAAAGACACAATCAAGAGCGCTAAATCATCTGATTTTCCCCATGATTCATATTAACATACCCTTAACATTGAATGAATGCACATGATTTCTAAAATGGTTAAAGTACCTATTAATAGATGACCCAACTGTTGAGAAATCCAAAGTAAGGAAGTTAAAGGATTTCACTTATTATGACATTAACTTGTGATGTTTTTCATTATTATTATTAGATATTTTTAATGATCTTTTCTTATCATCAAGACTAATGCCAAGCAACAAATAGAAGAGAATACAATATGTAGGCACGCTACCAGGGCAAAACCCCACTCTAGGGGAAAACTTGGTCAAGATTCTTCCCTCAATAGATTCAAGATGAGACGACCAAGACCCTTTCAACTCAGACTCGAGGCAACCTCCATCCATCAAGTCAACCTTTTCATTCTTCAGTTCAATAGCTCCTGTAGCAGTGATTCTTCTTCACACTTTGATCCTTGCAATGGCATCGAACTTGCATCAATGTGATAGCTATGATCTCTGAACTTATTCACTGAAATATCTCCACATTGAAGTTTATCCTTTAGCATCAAAACCATACCATTGTGATAACACTAGCATCGAGACTATGATAACATCAAGATACTAGAGAATCAAGACTTCATCGTTATGATAACATCGAGCCATTCTTTGTGGTAGCACGGAGATAAATTCATGTGACGCACTACAAGAAAAAAGGTCATTGGTGAGGGTCATGCCTGTGATGGACCTTTAAGGTCCATCACCAATGTAGCATATGGTGATAGTCTTTAAAAAAGCGTTGTTGTAAGTGTATATAGTGATGGTCCTTTAAAGTTTGTCACCAAAACCATTTTCAATGACAATTTTGTTGAGGGTCGTTAAAGGCCCATCACTAATTCTCTCTTTGGTAACACTTTTGGTGAGGGTCATTAAAGTCCCATTACTAATTCTCTCTTTGGTGACACTTCTAGTGATGATCTCTTATTAACCATCACCAATGATCTTTTTGGTTACTTTTGGTGACGGTCAATAAATGTTCATCATCATTAATCATTCCAATGAGTTTTTGAACACTTCATACATGTGACAGACCTTTAAGATCCATCACCAATGTCACATATGGTGACAGTCTTTAAAAAATCGTTGTTGTAAGAGTATATAGTGATGGTCCTTTAAGGTTTGTCACCAAAGCCATTTTCAATGACACTTTGGTGAGGGTCGTTAAAGGCCCGTTACTAATTCTATCTTTGGTGACACTTTTGGTGAGGGTCGTTAAAGGCCCATCACTAATTCTCTCTTTGGTGACACTTCTAGTGACACTCTTTTATTGGCCCTCACCAATGCTTTTTTTGGTTACTTTTGGTGATAGTCAAAAAATGTTCGTCATCATTGATCATTCCAATGAGTTCTTGATGACGCTATGTACCTGTTACTATATTTTTTGTCAAAAAATAATGATTTAAGACCATTGTTATGGAGTCTTTTTCATTATGTGTCCAAGGTCATAGTGGTTATAATAGTCATTCAATTTGTTAAGAAGTAATTAGTGTATATCATTTCCCTCAAGTCATAAGAATATAGTTTTCCTATTAGTCAACACATGATTCATCTCTATTAGGTTTATTATCTAGCAAATTTCCTTTGAATAAAGTTCCACTAGTGTGTGTAAGAACTATATTATTTAATACATAATCAAGCTTTGTCAATTCTATTAATAAGAGAGACCTATCACTCCTCAACACTCATGGCACACCTTAACATGCTTTGGAACAATACATTAACATTCATTGGCACCTCGCATGTCTTGGAACATGTTTGTATGTAGAACATTTTGCCATGAGTAGGATTCCCAAGCACATGTTGGCATGCCTTAGCATAGAATAACATTCCCCTATCATGTGTTGGCATGCCCTGTAGTCCCAAGCATGCCTTCCAACACCTTGGCATAACATTACATTGAAAAACATTAGCACTTGGCACGCATTGGAACTTGGCATGTATTGGAACATATTATTAGTGTGCCTAGCATGCCCCTTTTGGAAAAGATAAAGTCGTGACTTATTAACCCTCTTATGTGTTCATTTCCTTGCATTTTAGCTTGGTTATTCCTTTTGTTTCCTTGAAACTCCTTGACGCATATTGGCATACTCTGGCACCTTGCACATCCTAGCATGTCTTAGCACCTGGCATGCCTTGACACTATTTGGCACATGTTAGAACACCCCGAAACTACCTAGCACACTCTATAACTTCTTAGCATTCCTTGATATTCCTTGGCTTTCCTTACCCATGCTTAGCATACCTTGTCACTCCCTCCTTCACATGACAGCTAGCACTCATTGACACTCCTCGACACACCCTCATATTCATTCACTTCCATGCATTTTGACCCAGTGCTCCCTTGTATTGTCCTAGTACTCCCTAACACTCCTCAACATGCATTGGCACTCTCTAGCACACCTTAACACTCTTCAATATGCTCTGCCACTTCATAGCATGCATCACACTCCTTGACACACATTGGCACTTGGAAAGTCTTAGCATGTTTGGCATGCATTGAGATGACTTGGTATGCTTTGGCATGGTTTAATATTAAATTTATTTGAGATCAATTATTGGAAACTAGATGAGAAGAAACATAGGAAGATTTGGAACTTAGAATGCATTGACACTTGGCACCTATTAGCACCTAGTGTTGGTGCTAATAGCCATTTTGCACACCCTGACATCTGGCACATCTTGGACGCATGCCTCCCTGACACTCTAGCATGACTTAGAATTGCCTATCATACCATGTCACCTCCTTCACACACCTGGAACTCACTGACACTCCCTATCACACACTCTTATTCATTCATTTCCATTCATTTTTACCTAGTGCTCCCTTGTGTTTCCCTGGTACTCCCTAACACTCCTTAGCATGCATTGGCACACCTTGGCACTTGACACATCTTAGTGTACTTACCTAGCATTATAGCATGCGTTGGAACTACCTATCATACCTTGTCACTCCCTCCTTAGCACACCTATAACTCACTGACACTTCATTTCCATGCATTTGAAACTAGTGCTCCCTTGTGTTTCCCTGGCACTTCATCCTCACACTCCCTAGCACGCATTCACGCCACACCCTGACACCTGATACATCTTGGCATGCCTATAATACCTTGGAACTATGTAGCATGTGCTATTACTTCCTAAAATTCCCCGACACACCTTCGTACTCCCTAACTTTCACTCCCTCATAGATACCCTTACTTTTTTTGCGACTTGGGAACCCAACCAAGTCATTGGAAAAACAAATGTTGTGCCCAACCCAAAGTCTCCCTTTGTCTAAAACTGCTTTTTCCAACCCCTTATTATAACCATAGGATTTCCCCCTACAAGTATTATTCTGACCTTCTCCTAACACACTTTATCCTTGAGACACTCAGAATCAATTAACACTCGTTGGCACACGCTCTTATTCGTCCATTTCCATGCATTTTGACCTAGTTCTCCCTTCTGATGTTTTGGCACTCTCTAAAACTCCTCAACATGCATTGAAATTGTTTGGCATGTGTTAGCATGCATTTTCATTCCTTGGCATGCCCCGACACTCCTTAATTATCATGCCCTCACAACTACCCTTACTTTTTTTGGGACTTGGGAACCCAACCAAGTCTTTCCTTGACTACAACAACTTGACCAAGTTACGGTTAATACAACTAGATTGTGCCTTGTTCACCTAAGAACTGAATATAACTCATCTTAGGGTACTCATGTCCAATTTCAACTTATCCCACTTAACAAGTTACAAGTTGCCAAGTCAAGGCTCACATCTAACTATGGCCATGAAACAACTAAGCAACATAGTTTAGATCTTGACATGCCATAACACCTGCCACGTCTAACAAACCCATGGCAACATAGTTTACAACTTCTTGACTTAGGAGTTCTTATTTTGTAAATTTGACCCTTGACTATGCCATGAAAACCCTCCAAATCATTCTTAAATGATGGGAACTCCTCTTCATGTGTGAAGCCAGTGAAATATTTGATTTGTGCCTTAGGGAATGTAAAAGATGCCCTTAATAGAAAACATGCATAGAAATTTGTAGCCAAGTGCCCTAAATGTGAGATGTTTCGACTTGTGCAATTGTGCTTCCAAATATGTGAACTCAACAACAAAACACACCTTAAAATACATAATCTCTCTCAACATGTGAAATAAAAATTAACCCTTACCCTAGTCTTCCTCCGTTGGAAATTTGGGCCTTTTGTCACAAGGTATCTTCTTTTCTTTGGAAAGAGGACATAAACAAGCTTTTAGATGTTTCTAAATGGAGTACTCTTCACCTATGTCCTTCTCCTTTAGGCCACATGATACAAATGCCATTTTTCATATTCTTGACTATGCCGTTCTTCTTTTATACATGCGACCCTTGACTATGCCATGAAATTCTCCAAAATATTCTTAAAGGATGGGAGCACCTCTTCATGCATGAAGCTAGTGGAATGCGACAAGTCATCCAAAATTCCTCCAAATATGTGATTTGTGCCTTAGGAAATGTTAAAGGTACCCTCAATGGAAAAATGCATAAAGATTTGTGGTCAAGTGCCCTAAATGTGAGATGTTTCCACTTGTGCAATTGTGCCTCCTTTTGATGCTCAAATTGGCACCCTAATTGTGCAAGACTCACAAGGTGTCACTTTGGGTCAACTCAGGGTTGTTGGCATTGTCACCTTATCAATGAATCCTCTCACTTTAGATTACTTATTGAATCTTGGGGGTATCCCAAAGCACAAATTTATGGGGTCTTTTATGTGACTAGATCACTAGCACTGAAAACCATCTTTACATTGGATGGCTCAACATCTTGACAATCCCTATCCTATTGACCACAACTTTTTTATTCATTATTGCTTTAATTGCAACCCCTCCAGTAGATATTGATGGTGTTCATGAGCCTATTTCTGGTTCTCTTCTTTATCGAAACAATATTATCTCCAACGCCATTATTCAATGAATGTATACACCACAGGGACCATATGAGCCAATCATTCATGTTTTCGATGTAGTGCCCACACAACACAAACATTCAATGGTCTATCATAGCCAAACACTCTATGATGGGTTTCAAACATAACCCAACCTCTTACAACAAGCTACCTTCTATTTCCAAAGCCTGCAAGCAGTGGAAGAATTATATTCCACTAAAGGAAATGACCATCCACACCAAGTGTAGGCCTTTGCCTACTCTATATAATCCTTGGGAGTTAGTGCCCCTAGATTTTATGTCATGTTTTCCCTCAACCGAGCATGGTAACAAATGTGTTTTTGTTGTTTTTTATTGCTTCCTTAGGATGGGATTTTTGGCACCTTGTAAGAATATTGTCGCAACAAAATACACTCATAAGTTCTTCTTCGTGCCCCTAGATTTTATGTCATGTTTTCCCTCAACCGAGCATGGTAACAAATGTGTTTTTTTTGTTGTTTATTGCTTCCTTAGGATGGGGTTTTTGGCACCTTGTAAGAATATTGTCGCAACAAAATACACTCATAAGTTCTTCTTCGAGCATATGTTGGTTCACTTTGGGTTTCCAAACACCATATTTCTTGATCGGTATAATAGGTTCCTTAGTATTTTTTGGTTTAACGTTTGGTCCATGATGGACATCAAGCTTGACCAAATCCACTACATTCAATCCCTAGATCTATAAATAGAAAGTAGTAGTCAACAGGATTATTACAAATGTCTTTAGAGTATACAATTCCAAGCATCCACATACACATGTTGAAAGCCTTCCATATTTTCAACATAAATTTGACATAACTCTTCATATTTATATTGCCACAAGCATTTTCAGGGGTGCTTGGGGTCCCAACAATTGGCACAAATTGATGTAGCTATATTCATAGTATAACACATGAAGATAACTCCTATACCTGGAACGAGATAAGTAAAGAAACCAATTTTGAGGAATGTATCCGACAAATTCAACAATGAATTCATGATATTTTGTAGAAAGTTTCCAACTCCAAGTACAACTAGATACACAATCCATTGGGTTCGACATAAGTTTCAGGTTGGTGACGAGTTATTGTTGGACTTCCATAAAGGGCAATTGAAAAACTCCTATAAGAAGCTCATACCACTTTGACATGAGCCTCACACTATCACTAAGACTATGGGTGATAATTCTTTTGAGGATAGCCATAGGATGATTTATATTACTTCAAAAGTAGGTATATGTTAAAATGATTTATGCTTGATGGGATGTAGGTCTAGAAAAAGTTCCTTTAAAAAGTAAAATAAATGATCACACCATTACCGACATAAATTATTGTGATATTCTACTTAACAATAGATAACTTCACAAGAGATTTTAAAAATTGAGATTTTTAAAATTTATTTTATATCAAAGCATATGGATCATTATGACTAACTTTTTTAAATGTTACACCGCTCTAATATTATTTCTCTTATGACTAAATTTTTTAAATATTATCACTCTAATATTATTTCTCCTATGAATAAATTTTTTAAATATTATCACTCTAATATTATTTCTATTACACAATCCAGGTTCGAGAGCTGAGAAGACCACTGCAGGCGAGCCATATATCTTCCTTTCTTGTTTTACAATCCTTTGCACCTCGGATTTTCATAACCCTAAACATTTTTCTATCCATTTGGGGGATGAAATTTCCTCTGCCAATGCGAGAGTGGGAGTGGGAGTGGGAGGGCGGTTGAACCACTCTTGCAATCGATCTTGATCTCAAACCATACCCAGATGCAAGCACAAACGAATACGAGGGATCGGATTCGAACCCCACCACTGTGGTTTTTTTGGCAGTGTTGTTGAAGGAGTTAGGGTGAAAATGTGAACCGAGATGGATTGAAAAAAACTCCACTATGTGTTCCCAAGGCATTCAGAGATGGAACAAGAGGTATGCATTCAATATTCCTGTTTCTGGATTTTATGGCCTCCTATTATCTATTACTGGCATTGTTGGTATCTATTGAGGAGAAAGATCAAAACTCTTTTCGCTTATGTTCCTATACTTCTTGGAGAAATGCTCCTTAATCATCGTCTTCCTGTGCCCTTGTTTTATAGGAAAAGGTTATATTTTTATTCATGGATATTATTCTAAAAGAATAGACCTATTCATCTCTAGATGTTACCTCTAAAAAAATATGCATATTTTGCTTCTTTCTGTTGATGCATACCTCTAGGTAGGTTTGGGTACAGTTCTGATCCAAAAAATTTAAACAATCCTCTCATACAAAAAATGTACATTCAACTATGAGAAATAAAAAAAGAATCCAAGAGTCCATTGATCAAAGGAAAGGCAAGTGGGAATATTCAATGTGCAACCCATTTAAATCTTCTTAAACAATCCATTCCCTAGGCTAAAGCTCGAGACCTTTTGACAGGAGATCTACCCCTTGACTTCTTTCTCTGAAAATGTGAGCAAAGGAAACTTGGGTAAGCCCCTCAACTATACCAAGAATTTCCTCATTAGTGATGGTAGATATTTGTAGGGTATACTACCTATTGAGTGATTTTATAGCACATTGAGAATTGTCAAATATCATTAATTCTGGAACCCTATATTCTGTTGCCAAAGTTTACATAAGCTTTAGTGCCGTTATCTCAGCCCTGTTGTTGAAACTTTACCAATGCCTGCCTTAAATCTAATTACATGAGACTCATTAGTATGCAAGATGCTTCCTACCCCTCCCAGTAGGGCTCAACTTGAGAGGCACCATCAAAATAGGCCAAAGGCTTTGAGTGATCAATTCTGTGTTCTGCAATAGGACTGGAGTAACACATTGGACAAGCTTGTTCACTAAATATTTCAAAGCGGAATGGTCAGTGAAAAACTTAAATGGGCCTCCTAGTAAACAATTTATGAATTTTTGGAGTGAATATACCATAGCAAGTGCCTCCCTCTCAGTTGTAGTATAGTTCTTTTCTATTGCGGACAATTTTCTACTGGTAAAATAAATTGGGTGGTTGAAGTTGCCTTCCCTGGACTGAGCCAGAACAACACCCAGAGCAACGCCTAAAGCATAAATGTTGACATGGAACTGTTTGTTCTAGTCAGGGTAGACAAGGATCAAGGTAATTACTAGTTTTTCTTTTAGTATGTTGAGTGCACCCTCACATTCTTCTGGCCACAGGGATCGTCCAGCCTTCCTCAATATCTTTTCCATCGGTGCAATAATCAAGGCATAGTTGTGAATAAACTTCATGTAGTACCCAGTATGTCCCAAGGTGGATCTGAGTTCTTTTACACTTGCGGGTGGGTCCATATTCATGATCACCACAACCTTAGAAAGATCTACACATACTTGTTCACCATCAACTTCATCATCTCCTACACCACCTCTGCCATTGCCATCGTCATCAAAATCACTACCCTTACTACCTTTTGTTGGCCTGCTTGTGCTCTCTAATCCTTTCTGCAAGGCCATTCAACATACTCTTAGCCTAGGGGCTATACAGATCTTGGTTTCAAACTTTGACTTCTTGCTTCTCTTTCTAAAGGACCGCCTAAAAAGGGGAAATTTTCATCCCAAAAGCAAACAATACAAGATGAATGTGGTAATAGTACGTGATCACTGTAATATCACTAAGATAAATCACTAAGATGTTGGTCACTATAATATCACCAAGAATATGGTAGCATCGAAATTGTCCACTAAACATGTCTAGTGAGATCATCTTTGTATTAACCCGAGCTTGTATAATAGTAGTACCGAAACATATCTCTGAGACTTCATGCGATTTTCTTTTTGTGGCAGTTATGCGAAGTCCTCATCCTTGTATATATAATTTTTTCCATCTTGACATGCGTCGACATGAATATATGAAGAGGTGTGTCGATGTATTTAGGCCAACATGATATGATTTGAGGTAAGTCGACTTGATGATGAGTTCTTTGAAAACAAGGAGACATTGATGGATGGAGGAGTTTTCAAAAATTGACCTTGACAATAACCTAAAGCCTACAATGGAAGTTTCACCTAAGACAAATGACCCAAGCATGAAACCCATGCTTTAATAAGTCAATAATAATAAAATTATTTTTGTTTTTCTTTTGACAAATATACTACATTTTGACTTCAAGTACAGTAATGAAGACAGAACCTAGTTACATTCTTTAACACTCCGTCTTAACTAGGGAGGTATTCATATTTACATATAACCATAGAGGTACAAGGAAGATCTCAACACATCATCTATAAAGAGGTTTAGGCACCGCAATGCCATGGACTAGATTCCTGACCAAGGCAATATATCCATTGGTCTCTCAACAATTTAGGCACTGCAATGCCACAGACTAGATTCCTAACCAAGGGAATCTATCCGGGTGAAACTAAGATGGAATCAAGCTTTTAGCCTCTCTAGGTACCATCAGGATTACTTGCTAACCATCAACCCATGGATCCAAGTGTGTATCCAAAATCAAAGCTCTATAACCAACACCACCTTTCCAAATTTGGGACCTAGACATCAACAAAAAGTGTCAGCTAGATGTCCTCCCGAGCAATGCTTCACTCACAAAGCCTCAACACTCCTTGGTCTAGCAGATCAAGGACAAAAAATCTCTCTCAATCAAATGGATATGTAACCATAATGTTTTCAAAACCTTCGAGTGATTTACCTATAAAAACACAACCTCAATCAATAATATACTTTCACATGTTTATAAACAAGTACAAACTTCCAGTGTCGTTCTAGATGTTGCTTCTCAAATCAGTAGGACTAACAATCGAATATTTGATAGTAGCGTCTTAAATCATATACTTTCCTTTCCTACTTCACATGCAGCAACGTATTCTTCAATCGGATCCAACTTTCCTTCTTTCAGCAGCACCTCAAAATGCATTATCCAATTTCCTTCTCTCACTCATGGCCTTCACTAAAACTTACGGTTGTTAGTCCTGGTCTAGTGTATGACACGTGAAGTAGAGAACTATATCTGTCACTCCCTCTTAATCAGATAGGATCTAATCATTTATGAACATCCTCTTATCCTAGGGAGATTCTTTTCATTCAAGCTCCCTCTTAACCTAGGGAGATTTTCATACGAGCTCCCTTTTAACTAAGAGAATTCTACTTCCTCTTTACGACATAAGAGAATCTTTCACGGCTTCCATCCTTCTTATCAGAGTCATTCATATATCATGCTTATCACATCAACTTTACTTACGATCATCTTCACCATCTTGAAAATGATGTACCTGCACAACTTAGATAGCAAGTACAACCAAAATTACAGAAGCATGAAGTTAGCCATATCAAAAACTTATAATAACAGAAGCATTAGACTTTTCAAACATAATTATCAAGAGACTATACTTCAATACTTCAACTTCTTGCCCAAGTTTTGTTACAGACCCTAAATCACATTCATAACTCATCAAGATATCAAACTCATTATATCTAGGGTTTCAATAATTTTAATGACATGACACGATCTTTCATATAATAAACCCTAAAAACAAATTAGATTGATGCATCTAACAATTTTCGAATTCCATATGTTAGACTTCCTACTAGGATTTCATGTAAACCCTCAATTTTCTCATGAGCTCCAATAATCAAAACCAATCACAGCTTAATCAACATCATGACTAACATCTACTAGGGTTTGATGTAAACCCTAGATTTCCATCTACAAATTCTGAACAAACACTACATAGATTCATAGATTCCAAATTGTCATGTGACATATACTAGAGAATTTAACTATTACTAGGGTTTAGCTGCAAAACCCTAGATTTACCAAACAATATCATCCTAAAAAATCAAACTCAGATAAGGGCTTAGATTAAACCTTAAGACTTATGACCATCAATAATTAGGTCAACACATATATCTAGGAATTCATTATCATGCATAAGCATATCATATGTCAGACAATATTAATATATTAGACATATACCATCCTAGACTAAGCTAGGGTTTCAAACAAATGAACACATACCTAGGGTTTCATTCCTAAGACTTATAACAGGGGTTTTTCTTATAGACCCAACTAAACCTTAAGGATCTATGGTTTCATTTCATAACATAGAAAACCCTATTTTACCATAACTTCAAAGGTTCGGGATTTCAGACAACAGTATTTCAACCCTAACAAGTTAGGGTTTTCATGATCATACCAAAACCCCAAACATGACATCATCAATACATCAAACATAATAGCAGTTTCCCAATAACCCTAAGCAAGCTATGGTTTTCACACATTGTCAACAAACCCTTAGCTTAGGGTTTTCCAGAGAACCAGTCTAGGGTTCTATAAAGTCAATTAAGAATATGAGGGGGGTAGATTTATAAGTGATGAATCACTCAAAGCAAGAATCATTATGATTCAATATAGCTAGACATAATGATGTTAGTAATATATTATCAAATGAATAAACATTTATTATAAGGAAATCAATGTTTCGTAGTTTAAAACATACCTTTGTTCCTTGACAAACCTTGTAGGGACTCCTTGAAGTGTCATGATATTTTGTGCCTGTAACAAATACTTCTAGGCAAAATATGTGATACCTAGAATATGATGTTAGCTCTCAATCTAGATTTTCTAACAATGGAGGATAGAATCCTTTATAAAAATCAATTTGATCTTTCATTCCAATTAATACTAAGCTTTTTCTTGACATCCTAGATTGCTTCATGATCCAAAATGGATCTACTTTTGCCTCCAAATCAAAGTCTTCAAATGCAGTTGAAAGTAGAATCAAATCGAAGTGCTTGTCGATACGATTCCAACGATGTGAACGGTGCATACATTCGAGGCCAAATGAAGAAGTTAAAGCCAGTCAAAGTTTTTGGGAAAATTGGGGCAAAAGTCAAAAAGTCAAAGGTCAATGGTCAACGATCAATGGTCAACCAAGTTAATGCCTATGTCATAAAGGACATGTGTCAACCCGGGAATGAGCCACGGGTCCTAGATGATGTCAGCAGAGGAGGTGACATGGCAGATTGTGATTGGTTGGTATGGGCCAAGCTGGTGCTGACACGTGGCAGCGTAGATTTTGCCCAATGTGGCCTTATTTCCAAAAATTTTGGGATCAGGGAGGATCAAACCCCTGACCTCCTGGAATGGATATGTTTTCATCGGAGTTAGCTCACCGAATGAGCTACTGTGGGTCTTGTTATCGGATATGATAATGTTGTATTTATTATTATACGGGTTTGTTGCCGGAAAAAGACCAGACGGTCGGGGTCAACCCGACGACCGCCGGACCTTAGATATATCAGTTAACATATAGTCCAAACCATAGTCCATATCACCACCGAATATATACCATATGCAATGTAATACCATAACCAACGGCGGAAGGTAGGGCGAGGGTTTTGAACCTCCGACCCACCAAAACCTTATATATATACCAACGCCTTCAATGCAGTCTGATAACCATTATGCCAAGGGCGGGGCTTGGTAAACCAAGCGCCCATAAATTTATTTAAATTATTGCAGGTGCCGAACCAGCCAAACCACCACTGCGCAGAGCAAGGTGGTTTTGTGCAGGCAAAAACGGTTTTCCTAGGCAGAGACGGTTTTGGACTTCTCAGGGGATCTAAAGGTCACAGTGGCCAAATATGGTCAAGTTTATACTCATTTGACTCGAAATTTCGAGTTAAACGCATTGGTGAGGTCCATTTTCTCATTTGAGCTATTGTTTTAAAGCTCATACATGTAAAAGCATTTGAAGACAAAATAAAGCAGTCAGCACTGGAAGCTAAAGGACCAGGAGACGTAGCCAAGAAGTCTAGTGAGCTCCTTTATTAAATTTTATTGTGTTGATGTGATTGAATGTGTTTTCAATTTGCTTATGTGTTTATGTTATTTGCAATATTTTTTATCCATTGCACTAAGTAACATAAGCAACTTCACATAAATTCTATAATACCTTTTTCATTAACGGATCAAGTGGTATAAGAGAAGCAAAGTTTTTAAGGTCTGACAAGATCGTGTGAAGATTTGAATGCTTACTAGGTTAAGGCTCAAACGAGTTGAAGGTGAACTTGTTGAGGCAAATCCAGAGATTGGAAGGGTCTTTTCACAAATAAGGATGGCGGATGAAACCCCACTTGAGTCATAATCTCAATTCCTGGATAGTTTCATGACGATACGTGCAATGGTGGAAGAGATGTATCGTGAGTTTAAGAAGAACAAAGATGAAGGCACTTCATCACCTAAAGACCAAGAAGATAAGGGAAAGGGAGAAATGCTTCCTCCACCATCTCCTCCATCATCACCATCATCGTCATCATCATCATCTTCTTCTCATAAATCTAGTCCTTCTAAGAATAAAAAGAAGAAATCCTCTTTGATCAAATTAGATGTAAAATTTGATTTGCCGATTTATGATGGAGAACTTAACACTGAAAAGCTTGATAATTGAATAAGACAAATTGAAGTGTATTACACGGTGTAGAAATTTGTTTCAGAAAGGAAGAAGATCTAGCTTGCTAGCCTTCGACTTGGAGGAACCACACGTGTATGGTGGGAAGGCAAGACACAAGCAGATCTCAAAAAGCATGGTAAAATCATTTCAACTTAGAATGAATTTGTTTCTACTATTAAAAAGCAATTCTATCTTTTGGCTTATATGCAACAAGCAATGATGAGTTGGCAAACACTACATCAATTAAAAGGTCAAAGTGTTCAAAGTTATACTCAGGAATTCCATAAGAGAGCTTTAACATTAGGCATATCATTGGACTCACAAGAGACATTGTTGAAATACATAGGTGGCCTACATAGTTATTTGAGACATACCATACTTATGTTTAATCCAACTAGCTTAGATGATGTATCGGTCCAAGCAACTCATCTAGAAGCTAGAGGAAAAAATGTAACCCATGATGTTGGAAAATCATCCAAACCTATTGAAAACAAGAATAAAGACAAGAAGAAACTTAAATGGAAGGAGAAGAAAACAAACACTGTGAAGAAAAATAAACTTTCATGCACTCATTATAAGGACGGCCACGATGACGCACACTACTGGTCATTGCATCCGAAATTGAAGCCTAAGAAGTTTGGGAGTAAAGAGTGGAAGAATGTTGCTACTATTCAAAAGGACTTGGGATCAGATTCAGGTGACGAGACAAAGGTTATAGCGACAGGTATAAAAGGTAAAGATTTTAAAGAATTTACAAGTACTTCTTCGCATTCTGTTGATAATGATAACAATGAGAGGAAAAGGAATGAGCTATTTCACATTAGAGTCATTTCCAAGCGTATTAAAATTGATACTTTATTTGATAGTGGGTCGAAAGTTAATTTGATTTCTGAAGCAAATGTAAAGAAGTTGGGTCTAGAAACAAAACCTCATAAAAATTCATATCCATTAGGTTGGGTGTGTCATAAAACTAAGCTACAAGTTATGAAACAATGTAAACTTCATTTTGCTATTAGGTCAAATTTTGTAGATGAGGTTCAGTTAGACATAGTCCCATTGGACATATGTGGAATTGTATTAGGAAGTCCATACTTGTACGATAGAAATGTTATCTTCTATCGAACTGAAAATAAGTATCAACTCACTAAAGACGGAATTGAATATATTGTAAGGGCTCATAAACTCAAAGATAACTACTCTCTCATAAATTCAGGACAGATGAAAAGAATTGTAAATTCAAGTAAACAACCTTTACTTATGATTGTAAAAGCAAAGAATATTGATAAATCCAATGCTTTCTAAGGTTGTAATCCTAAACAGAAAGCAGATCTAGTTAAAGTTGTTTCCGATTATGATGTTCTGTTTCAAGAGCCTAAAGGGCTTCCACCCAAGCGAGAGATAGAACATGATATTTATGTGTAGCAAGATGCTCCACTACCTAACATTGGAATGTACAGGTTATCAGCTCTAAAGAATGCAGAGATAAAGAAGCAGGTACAGGAGTTGTTTGATCAAGGGTTTATTCAACCAAGCACATCACCGTGCAGATCACCTATTGTATTAGTGTGAAAGAAGGACGGTTCATGGAGAATGTGCATTGATTTTAAACCATTAAATAAAATCCCAATAAATAATCATTATCATCTTCCTCGTATTAATGATTTGTTAGATCAGTTAAAAGATGAAATTTACTTCTCTAAATTGGACTTGCGAAGCAACTACCATCATATCAGAGTTGCAGAACAAGATATATGGAAGACTGCTTTCAAAACAAAGCAAGGACTCTATGAATGGATGGTTATGCCTTTTGGCTTAACCAACTCTCCAACTACATTCATGTGAGTCATGAATGATGTATTTAGACCATTCATTGATGAATTTGTAATAGTCTATTTAGATGATATTCTTGTTTTCAGTAGAACAGGGGATGAACATGTAAAGCATGTAAAGCAGGTGTTAGATGTTTTGAAAAGAGAAAATCTCTATGTAAAACTATCAAAATGTGAATCTGGTAGAACACCTTTGAACTATTTGGGTTATATTATAGGGGGTGGTGAATTGAAGATAGATCCCTCTAAGGTCAAAGTCATTGTAAATTGGCCTAAGCCCAATACTACTACAGAAGTTAGAAGTTTCTTAGGGGCAACACAATATTGGAGAAAGTTTATTGCTAACTTTTCTTTGATTGCAGCTCCTTTACATGCTTTGACAAGTGTGAAACAAGTGTTTCAGTGAGGAGGCAAACAACAGAAAACCTTCGACACATTGAAAGAAAGGATCAATACAACACTAGTACTAGCATTGTCAGCTCTTCAACATCCATTTGAGATCGAGACAAATGCAAGTGAATATGCCATGGTGGCAGTGTTGATGTAGCATAGAAATCCTATATGATTTCATTCTGAGACATTCACATCAGCAGTAGTTAACTATCTTACATATGATAAAGAATTATATGCATTAGTTCAGAATGTTAAAAAGTGGAAACATTACATAATGGGTAAAGAAACAATCGTACACACAGATCATCAACCACTACAATACTTACATACTAAATTGCAACAATCAAGACATTATCGATGGATGGGTTTTCTACATCAATTTCATCTTGTTATCAGATATAAGAAGGGCATACATAATAAGGTTGCAGGTATGTTATCAAGACCAATTATAAATGCATCCACAAAACTTGAGCATAATTCAGTAATTAAAGAAAGTTACATTGAACAATATGCTCAAGACACAGATTTTAAGGATGTATATGCAACTTTAAGTCATGGCAAGCAAGTAGAAGAATTGGATTATTTCATAAAGGACAAACTCTTATATCATTTGGGAAAGTTATGCATTCCACACACTGAAAAAGTTAATATAATTTGAGAAGTACATACTTCTCTCATATCAGGGTATTTTGGATTAAGTAAAATAGTTGCACAATTACAAATATTTTGCTATTGGCCACGAATAAATGAGACAGTTTCTAGATATATCAAAGGATGTACTATATGTGCTACAAGCAAGCCAAGTAATAGAAAATTAGGCTTGTATACTCCACTTCCAATTCCTTCTTGTCCTTGGGAAAGGGTTTCCATGGATTTTGTTGGGGGATTGCCAAAGTCTAGAAAGGGTCATGATTATTTGTATGTAGATGTGGATAGGTTCAGTACGTTGTGTATTTCGACACCATGTAATAAACAGGTCACAGCTGAACAAACTGCAAAGTTGTTCTTTCAAACTGTGTGGGTTCATCTTGGGTTGCCCACTTCTATTGTATCCGATCGAGATTCTCGATTTGTCGGGAAATTTTGGTCAAGTCTATGGGAGTTAACGGAAACAAAGATAAAGAAGCACACGACATTTCATCTGCAAATAGAGGGTCAGACAGAAGTGGTCAACAGGACAGTGATACAGTGGCTTCGAGGATATTGCAGCAAGCATCCCAAAATTTGGGATGAGAATTTGTGTTATGTGCAACATGCTTACAACCATGAAAAACATTCTTCTACTCAGAGATCTCCTTTTGAGACTTGTTTTGGTTTTATACCAAAGTCTCCCTTAGATTTTGTCTTTGGTAAAGACATAGCAGTTGATGGACATAGTGATGTGGACAAAGCAACCAAGTTCATTGAACAAATCCAGTAAATTCACCAGGCAGTATAGGAACAACTGGAAAGAAGTCAAGCAAAGTATAAGGCGCGGCATGACAAGCATCGAGTTGAGCATAGTTTTCAAGTTGGTGATCAAGTCTCGTTGTACATCAGCAAAAAAAGACTACAAGGGGAAAGTAAGAAGTTGAAACCAATTAGATATGGTCCTTTCAAAATACTTGACAAAATTGGTGAAAATGCTTTCCGCCTAGATCTACCAGCTTATATGCAAATCTATTACGTCGTAAATGTTGAAAACTTGTGATTGTATGAGCCTTCATTGATTGAAGATCTTGAAGAGTAAGGTCAGTTACCTTCCATTGAAGATCTTTTGCCCGAATATCTCAATGAGCTACAGGAAGACACAGTTCTTGACAAAAGGATAAGGACTTCGTGACAAGGAAATGTTGAGTATCTTCAAGTTGGACTAAAGGTACAAATCCGAGTAAAGCACGATGGATCAAGATTGGAAAAGTGAAGGAAATTTTGGTGGTCCAAAAGCTCCCAGTAGGGAGGAGTGATCCAAAATGGATCCAGTGTTGCCTCGAGATCAAAGCCTTCAAATGCAGTTGAAAGTAGGATCAAGTCGAAGTGCTCGTCAATACGATTCCAATGGTGTGAACGACGCATAAATCCAAGGTTGGATGAAGTTAAAGCCAGTCAAAGTTTTTGGGAAAATTGGGGCAAAATACAAAAAGTCAAAGGTCAACGGTCAACCAGGTCAATGCCTACGTCAATGAGGACACGTGTCAACCTGGAAATGAGCCACGAGTCCTAGATGATGTCAGCAGAGGAGGTGACGTGGCAGATTGTGATTGGTTGGTATGGTCCAATCCGGTGTTGACACGTGGTAGCCCAGATTTTGCCTAATGTGGCCTCATTTCCAAAATTTTGGGGATCAGGGAGGATCGAACCCCTGACCTCCCGGAATGGCTAAGTTTTCGTCGGAGTTAGCTCACCAGATGAGCTATCGTGGGTCTTGTTATCCGATATGATAATGTTGTATTTATTATTATGCGGGTTTGTGGCCGGAAAAACGTCGTACAGTTGGGGTCAACCCCACGAACGTCAGACCTTAGATATTTCAGTTAACATATAGTTCGAACCATAGTCCATATCACCACCGAATATATACCATATACAAAGTAATACCATAACCAATGGCGGAAGGTAGGGTGGGGGTTTTGAACCTCCGACCCACTAAAACCTTATATATATACCAACGCCTTCAACGCAGTTTGATAACCATTATGTCAAGGGCGGGGCTTGGTAAACCAAGTGCCCATAAATTTATTTAAATTATTGCAGGTGTCGATCCAGCTAAACCACCAGCACGCAGACCGAGGCAGTTTTGTGCAGGCAGAAGTGGTTTTGCAGGGACAAAGGCGGTTTTGGACTTCTTCAGGGGGCTTGGAGGTCACAGTGGCCAAATATGGTCAAGTTTATACTTGTTTGACTTGAAATTTCGAGTTGAACTCATTGGTGAGGTCCATTTTCTCATTTGAGCCACTGTTTTTGAGCTCATACCTGTAAAAGTATTTTGAAGACAAAATAAAGCGGTCAGCACTGGAAGCTAAAGGATCAGGGAACGTAGCCAGGAAGTCTGGTGAACTCCTTTATTAAATTTTGTTGTGTTGATGTGATTGAATGTGTTTTCAATTTGCTTATGTGTTTATGTTATTTGCAATCTTTTCGATCCATTGTGCTAAGTAACATAAGCAACTTCACGTAAAGTCTATAATATCTTTTTCATTAAAAGATCACTTCATAAATCCTATAAGATAAGCGTTAAGGTTCTTGTATGTTCTTTTGTCTAGACTAGAATTATATGGACCATCTAAGATTAGATATAATGAATGCTTATAAATATTCATACCTCGAGTTTACATACCTTGAACTTCTTTAATTGAGAGTCGTCAATGTTTTATAGGACTTGGTGCTGTCCTTGGAAATTGTAAACACATTGTTAGATGACTAAAGCATAGAAATCACAATACTTATTTTTGTTAGAAGTTGTTCTCAAACAATTGAATGTTGTAGAGAAGGCTTGCAAGAAAATAGCTTCCACGGGACTTCATATAGGCTACTTATGATGTTATAAGCGACTTATTTTTGCTTAGTAATTGAATTTAGACCTCGTAACACATTTTATTGTCATCTTTCTCTGATGGATTCTTGTCTTCTTCATATTGGTGTCGATTCCTTCTTGAGTGATAGTATCTTTGGCTTCTCAAATTATAACTTGCCTTAAAGGTTACTCATATTGTATGTCTCAAATAATGACCTTGTATTTTTGTGCTTCTTAGAAGGTTCAGATTACCATTGGACTTATTCATGAGCTTAGATGATCACAAGATAAAGAGTGTATTTAATCATAGTTGATCACTCTGAATTTAATCTGAACTAGTTCATTGTGGTATACTAAAACTGTGTAACTTGATTCCACCAAAAACCTGTTGAGCAATATATATCTCTTCTAGATTGTAAATTCATCGATCCTTATTCTTTGAAGGTTAATCTGAATTCCTTTATTGTGGTTAGCATAACACCGAATTGTGGTTACACCGATAGTACCGTGACCTTCTCCCTGTGATATCATTGAGACTTTTTTACTGTGATGACATCAAACCCTTCTTCTAACTTCCTTCTTCCATGACCATAGCTCTAATACCATGTTGACAAATCCAAAGTGAGGTAGTCAAAGGATTTCTCTTATTATGAAATTAACTTGTGATGTTTTTCATTATTATTATTAGATCTTTTTAATTATATGTTCTTATCATCAAGACTAATGCCAAGCAACAAATAGAAGAGAACACAAGATGTAGGCACGTTGTCAGGGCAAAACCCCCCTATAGGGGAAAACCCGGTCAAAATTCTTCCTTCAGTAGATTCAAGATGAGACGACCGAGACCCTTTCAACTTATACTCAAGACAACCTCCATCAATCAATTCAACCTTGTCATTCTTCAGTTCAATAGTTCTTGTAGCAATCATTCTTCTTCACACTTTGATCCTTGCAATGGCACCGAACTTATATTACTGTGAGCGATGATCTATGAACTTACTCACTGAAATATGTCCACATCGAAGTTTATCCTTTAGTATCAAAACCATACCACTGTGACAGCACTAGCATCGACACTGTGATAGCACTGAGATAGTGGAGAATCAAGACTTCATCACTGTGATAACATCGAGCCATTCTCTATGGTAGCACCGAGATAAATTCATGTGATGTGCTCATTGTAATCTCATCAAGATAAACACTAAGATGTTGGTCACTGTAATATTACCAAAAATATGGTAGCATCAAAACTGTCCATTGAACCTGTCTAGCGAGATCATCTCTGTATTAACCCGAGCTCGTATAATAGTAGTACAGAAACATATCTCTGAGATTTTATGTGAGTTTCTTTCTGTGGTAGTTATGTGAAGTCCTCATCCTTGTATATATAGTTGTTGCCACCTTGAAATGAGCAACATGAATATACGAAGAGGTGTGTCGTCGTATTTACACCAACATGATATTATTTGAGGTAAGCCAACTTGATGATGAGTTCTTTGACAACAAGGAGACATTGATGGATGGAGGAGTCTTCCAAAATTGAACTTGACAATAACCTAAAGCCTACAATGGAGGCTTGACCTAAGACAAATGATCCAAGCATGAAACCCATGCTTTAATAAGTCAATAATAATAAAATTATTTTTGCTTATCTTTTGACAAATAGATTACATTTTGACTTCAAGTACAATTATGGAAGACCAAACCTAGTTACATTATTCAACGCCAACTTCCTTCAAGAAGAATGCTAAATGGGAAAGAAAGTGACCAAAATAATAGGTGGAGAACTATGGCATAAAGCTATATGAATACCATCATAGGATTGTTCACTAACTAGCTGTCAAATAAGGTGGGGGGGGAATTCCCCTATGGTTACCCACTTTTGATAGATAACAAAACCAATAACTACACCATAAGATGGATTTTAATAACTACTTATAATATCAAAAAACATGTAGAATTGATTAAAACCAATATTTTCGCATATCTAGAACCTAGAACTTGTGATAATTTGCATAAATCTCACATCTAGTTTTTGATGGGAATCTTGTGGACCCTAGTGTAGCATATCTGGTTTTTCTCCAACAATCACATTGTCGAGGTTAGAGGGCATCTTTCAATGCTAATTTGCATTTTGGTGAAAAATGTCAATTTTGGGTTGTTTTTGCACTACTTTTTTGGATTCGAAATGAAAATCTAGCAATGTAGAAAGTGTGGCATGTCCAAAGGACCAATTAATGATTTGAATCATTCACATTGGCCCCAAGTTATTTTGGCGAAATTTTTTGCGTAGTCAGGTAAAAATGAATAGATAATCTCAAAGTGTGTTGTGGAAAACTAGTATATATTTAGAGATGAATCAGGGAAAACAAAAACACGAGTTTTTATATCCAGCATGGTTGACTACATCTTGCATCTACATTTTCTTACATTTTTCTTCTAGCATGCATGAAATAAGCCTGGCAATCATTTTGGCAAAGCCTTACCAAAGTTTTTGGCACACTATGCAAAGAAGGCAATTTTGATTGTTACTTTTACATAAGTTTTAAGCCTCATATTGAAGCCATGCAGACTTGGTCAAAATAATAGAAATATCTTATTGTTAACCTCCATTTACTTGGAATAAAGGAGGTGAACCAAAAAATTCTAAAATTTGACTTTTTGTAGCCAATCTTTTAGAGTTTAGTGATGTATCTTTGAATTTCAAGTGGGATGACCTTGTATTGACTAGCATGCATTTCCCTAAAGCCATCTTAGACAGATTTATATTTATACTATTTTGTCTTTTATCACATTTGCATATTGAAAACTTAATCAAATTTTTTCGTAGTGAACTTGTATTTTGAAAAATTAATGGAATTTTTTTTGTATTACACTTACATTTTGAAAAAATAATGGATTTTTTTGTAACATACTTACATTTTGAAAAAATAATGGATTTTTTTGTAACATACTTACATTTTGAAAAAATTAATGGATTTTTCAATGCTTTGGGAATGCTAAATAGCATTGAATATCGTATGTCATTGGAATTTTTAAACCTTGGGAGTGCTAAATAACATTGAAAATCATCCCAAAGGGGCAGCTCAATGGGTGATCAAAGTGATATGAAATCGTGGAAATTAAAAAATCCAAGGTTCAATCCCCTATTGTAACCTAGTCTATGGAAAGGAGGATAAGTCGTAGGCCCCAAAGATATTGTGGTAGCAATCATAATCAATCAACCCCATGGCATGCGAGTATGAAACTAACCTAGTTGCCAATTCGTCCGGTTACAAAAAAACAATTAAAAAAAACATTGAAGAAGATCACGTTAATGATGAAGCACCCACTTGCTTCAAAGCCTGGTTGAGTGCTTCCACAAAGCCAAGAGTGCAATTTTTTAAGATTTTAATGTATGTGGCTTGTGAATTATTCCATATTCTTATCACTGAGTAAAGTATTATTAATTCATAATTCCAAGGAATATTTTACTTCAAATTTGCACGTTAGTAATTAGGGGAAGTTCAACTGGTTGGCTTCTCATGTATGAAATCAAATTCCAATCCCTTTGTTATAAATATGATAGAGAATAAGAGAAAGAGGCTTTTGCTATGTGAACAAGTGTAAAGAAACCTTAGACCATCATAGATCTCCGTGATAGCATAAAAGTGCAGGCTTAGACCTTGCTATAGCATAAAAGTTCACGATTAGACCTTGCTATACGATTAGACCTTGCTATGAGATGTAATGAATTCCAAAGATTTTTAAATCCTGTTTTTATCATAAATTTACAGGAATTATCATAAAAGTTCACGATTAGATTAGACCTTGCTATGAGATGTAATGAATTCCAAAGATTTTTAAATCCTGTTTTTTACCATAAATTTACAGGAATAATCTTTGCTGTTGTTTGAATTAATAACAGAGTGTGCAACCTCTGCGAGTAATGCAATTGCACTTTTTTTGTATCTTGTGAGAACTTTCGCTGCTAGCTTTCATAGCAGGGCCTGTGCACTGTGGCACTATCAGAAGCACTTTCAAAAACTACCGAAAAACATTTGGCTTCATAATCTTGAATTCCCAAAGTGGAATAAACCATAACCTTGTTATATAAAGTTTAAACACACACCCATTATAGCTGTAAACTTAACTGTTTCCACGGTCAATTGAAATAATTACAGTTTCTACAAAATTAGAAACTGGGAAGTTAAAACTATTCAGAACACACACAGACATCTAAGTGTGCACCAAAACGCACTATGCATGTCAAAAAAAATAATAGAAAGAAATTATGGTATTATCGAGTTTTGGTTTTAGCAAAGACAAAAAGGATTTTAAAATTAAGAGAATTAATATTTTGTTCTAGATTCTCATTGAGGTAGCCATTCCATTTGAATCAACCATGAACAGCTGACAGTACACTTTAGATTTTCATTTAAACTGCCTTCAAATTATGCTCAAATTATATTGAATTTGAGCAGGGACCCATTAATCATACTAATAAATGCTAGCTACAGTTTTAAAAGCAAACTATTCAGGTTCAGGATAAGATAAAAACTAAGAAATGGGGCTTTTTCTTATTCATAAGCATTAGTCCCATATTAGAGTCTTCTCTAATATATTCAAATCAATGCATGTCCAGAACAATATGTTTTGGTGATATACGGAACTCATCGTGTTTTCCTCAGCTTCTTTACGTGAAAGTAGCCTGAAAAAATCTTTTCATATTCCTGTCATACAATTGAAAATAGAGAGAGAAGTTATATCAGTCCTCATGCATTAGATCTTCTCCTCATGCATTAGATCT
Source organism: Pinus taeda (assembly GCA_000404065.3). Classification (NCBI taxonomy): domain Eukaryota; kingdom Viridiplantae; phylum Streptophyta; class Pinopsida; order Pinales; family Pinaceae; genus Pinus; species Pinus taeda. The sequence continues at coordinate 73,256 of APFE031520276.1, forward strand.
TCTCCGAACTCCAGGGCAGCATGACTAAAAGTTTGAGTTGAGACCAGCGTTTTATTGATTGGTAATCCCCAAACCCCATGAGCGTAGACTTCCACCATTATATTTGCAAGATAAGATTCTCGACAAGCTGGCTTCCACTCTAATTTCCCCACTGGTGCCAAGATTGGCTCACAAAAGCTGTCAGGGTCTGCCAAAGCTGTTATCTGTTTCGGAATTCAAGTACACACAAACATATTAACTTCCATTAAGCACACAAGTCAACATTTTTATAATAAAAAAATTATGGGAGGAAGCGATGAAGAAAGAAAGATTTAAATTCCCCTAGGAAGACTTCAACTCTTCAAAGATGATTATAATTTGCCAAGAACAACCTAAGACTTCGTTGCCATCGAAACAGGAAAGGAAGTGATAATATATGTGATGTGCATCGTGAATTAAAGGGGAAATATAACGCAGTTTAGAACAACTTTCCTACTGCAAGTAATGGAAGAAATGAAATGAAGTGCCACACATTTTCTCAACACAATGGAGTTCTTTGCACTAGAGCAAAATAATAAATTTCAAGGCTGAGAATGATATGTTCAGGAGAGAATGGACAAAAGAGAAAACAGACCACCTAGTGATATTTGACAAGCTGAGCATCACATACCTCCATATCCGTGTCCAACAAAGAGAAAATAGGCCTCCTAATGATAGATATCGAGCTTCAAGCATCACATACCTCCATATTCCTGGTCCAACAAACTTCATACTTTTATATGTATATAAAAGTATGTCTTAGCTCATATGTTACCACCAAATCTGGGCTCAGACACACCACTAGTCATCCTGCATTGCAATGACATTTCCCATTGAAGGGAAAGGCAGCCAATCCTCCTTGGCCTTGCTCGAATTGGAAGCCCCAACCCCAGTAAAATTAGCAATAAGCAATCTCACTATGGCACGCACAAGTCCGTGTACTGAAGGGAAAAATACTTCGAAGTGGGGAAATCTTGTGGCTTGCTTTGGCACCAGTACACGTTCCCTATCTCTATAACACTTCCCCCTGCAATAACTCTATAAAAAACAATCTCCTCTTCAGACCCCTGAAACCCAGATCCGTAAGCTTGTTATCCTCACAGCATCATATACCCTCACAGCCCTCAGCCATACCATCTACTTGTAACCAACCTGTCGTATAACTCTTCTGCCAGATCCATGCACCCTTCCCCACGTCCCTCTCCCCTCATTGTTCCCTTGTGTTCGGACATTTGAAATGCTAACCTTTTTGGGTGGTCAGTTAAGGCTAAGCACCCTCATTAATTGTATAATGAGATTATGCCTTAAGCGCTGACCTAGTCAACAGTACTTTACATTACTTTAGGTAACCACAATAGGGTTAAGCATTTATGTTGGACCAAAAACCTCTCATGGAGGGAGATGCCCCACCACATGAGTTGTGTATAAATACACAACTCGTGCCTCATTTGTATCACCATATTTCATCTTGTGATTGATTATTTAGCCTATGGGCACCACATTTCCCCTGTTCATGGGCTCTCTCTCTCTCTCATGCTCTTGTCGTTATGATCTACTTGTTCATGGGTTCTCTCTCTCTCATGCTCTTTTCGTTATGATCTACTCTTGATTAGCATCATTTTAAATCTGATGTGATTTACTTGTCTCTATTAGGGTCTGCTGAAGTTGACAGTATAAATCTATAACTTCAACATCATATCAGAGCTAGTGTATCTCTTCCTTCCCTATCCAATGTTGCTTTCAAAGCTATTTCCTGGCTGAAAATGGGGTTTTCAAGGATTTCTTGAGATTGTTGCTGCAAAATCTAGCACGCCTAGTGTAAAGCCCCACTAGGTGGAACCAAACCATATGGAAACAAGAGAAAGGGTTGCCACTGTCACCTCAGCAACCTTTCTCCTACCCTTTAGTGGTATTTGACCACAAGCAAGGCTTTCCTCAACTCATTTAGAGAATAATCAATGACTATGGCTCAAGGTGATTGATGTGAGGTCTATAAGACGGGATAAGGTACCAGCAGAGCCTAGAAGGCCTAGATATTCTATGCTAAGGTTTAAGTATTCTATTACTAGACCAATTTGATGGCTGTTATAAGTTCATGTTTTGTTGATTTTGAATGAAAGGGTACACGATGTTATACAACAGCCAATGGAAAAGGCCTTTTGATGAATAATCAAGAAATAAAGCAAGGGATTTAAATAGACAAAAAGGATTAGGGATTTTTAGTGTAGTTTTACGGCTGAAAACATGCATAAACAACAAACTTTGGATGACATCATTGCTAAAGAGGAGGGTTTTAGCCTGCAACAATGCTAGATTTTGTGTTTATATAATTCATTGATGCAATTCCTACTTTCTGAACCCCAAACATCAAACATAAACTCACTTTTTAGCAATTTCCCACATAAAACCGTAGCTGAAGGAAACACAAATATGTAAAATATAAAATATTATTTATTATTTATGAACAAACTGATGGTTACATGCTCTCATGACAGTGTGCCTAAATAGGCATTGACTGATCACGAGAGTTTGAATGGTCATGTCTATCGACTTTCCATTCATAACTAATTATTTATTAACATTTATTTGTTTATTTTATTTATTTATTCATAACATTGCGACCCTTTAGAGATGCTTTGTCCTCAAAGAAGGGGTAATGTTGAGTGTCGTTGAAACTTTTATGTTTCACACAAAGAATCTTCTTTTGGAAGTTTTTCCATTTAATGAGGTATTCTCTAATAGTTTTAGAACGTAATACTTTTTCTCTAGTAGCAAGAACGCCTTCTAGTTCTAACATGATTCTTCCTTAGTCATCAACTTCGGGTATTTTTGTTTGAACTGATTGATCCCATAAGCCACTTCACTGATTTTTTTGATTATTTGGAAAGGTCCATAAAATTTTGGAACGAACTTGATCTTTCCTTGTTGCTTCATAATTGCTTGTAGAGTTTAAATCTTACAAATACCCAATCGCCTTCTTCGAATTCTCTCTTTGAACAGTGTTGATCTACTTGTTGTTTCATACAATGACTAGCTGTTGTTAAATTTGCTTTCAATATTTTAATGATTTTTTTATTTTCTTCCAACTGATTCTTCATTGCTTGAACCTTGTTGTCACTCAATCCAAAGTCCTTCCATTTGGGAGGTTCATAACCATATAAAGCTTGAAAATGAGTCACCATTCGGCTAAACGTAGCTATTGAGACCATTTATTTTGCTTATCTGTTACAAAACAAACGAAGATAAATCTCCAAAAAATTATTCACTATTTTTGTCTTTCCATTTGTTTGCAAATGATAAGTTGAACTCATGTTAAGAGAGGATTCCAGCCTCGTTACAAAAATCCTTCTAGAAATTCCCTTTAAATTTTGTGCCTCTATCACTGACGATGACCCTTGGAAGGCCACGTAATTTATAGATGTTTTTGCAAAATACTTCTGCAATTGGTTATGTTGAATCGGTTTTCTTAACTGCCATGAAGTGTGCATATTTGGTTAGTCTATCCAGAACAATGAATATTTTTTCCTTTTCGTTAGAGATAGGAAACCCTTCAATGAAACCCATCGATATTTCCTCCCACTTCTGATTTGGGATATGTAAAGGGTGAAGTAATCTTGCAGCTAACGCGTTCTCGTTTTTATTTCTTTGACAAACATCACATTCGGCAACAAATTTTTGAATATCCTTATTCATCTCCTTCCAATAGAATGATTGATAAGTATTATAGTATGTTTTGAAGAGTCCAACATGTCCTGCTGCTAACAAACTCTGTGTTTCCCTTAAAACCTTCATTTTAAATTTGGAGGATGGGATTAGATAAATTATACCTTTATACCATGATATATCATTTTCCATTCAAATATTGGATTTTGATCCACAATTTCGATTATAGAACAAGAGTCTGGATCTTTGGCATATTCAGTGCGAATCTCATCTAACCAGTCAGGAACTACTACTAACGCTGCGCATGTTGTTACGTCTTCATCTCTTTGTGGAAGTGCATCAGCAACTACGTTATCCCTCCCCCTTTTATGTAATATTTCCATGTCAAACGTGGAGAGTTTCTACGTTCATTTATGTGCTTCTTTAGATAATGTATTTTGTTGTATAACAAGAATTGAAGACTGTTGTGATACGTACAAATCAAGAATCTGGTTGGGTAGTTGTCATGCATTAATACTGCTCCAATTTCAAACCTTGAAGCATCACATTCTACCACAAAAGGCTTGGAAAAATTTGGGGTTGTTAGTATTAGAGTAGATGACATTACTTTTTGTAATGTCTCAAAACACTCTCCTGCGTTGCTATCCCATTGAATTTGAAAGACATTTTTCTTTAACAAGCTTGACAGGGGTGTAGTGAAGTGCATATAGTTTTTGATAAATCTTCTATAGTATCTTGTTAATCTCAAAAACCCTCTTAGTTTTGGTATACTTTTTGGTTTTGGCCACTCTTTGATTGCCTTGATTTTAAAAGGGTCTACCTTGACTCCTTCCTTGGACATGATGTGACAGAGGCATTCTACTTATTTTTCACCAAAAGTACCCTTTAATAATTTTGCATAGAACTGATTTTTTTCTACTAAGAAAAGTACATCATTAAGGTGCTTGAGGTGCTCCTTCTAGGTTTTTCTATAGATAAGGATATCATCAAAGAAAACTAATACAAACTTTCATAAGTATGGATGAAAAATTTCATTTATAGCTGCTCAAAATGTAGCTGGGGCATTTGTTGAATGGCATCACCTTGAATTCATAATGTCCTTCATGAGTTTTGAAAGCAGTCTTCTCGACATCTTCTAGACTTACTCAAATTTGATAATAACCTAAGCACAGATTTAACTTTGAGAAATACTTTGTGCCATGAAGTTTATTGTTACGAATATAATAGATATAAAATTAATAAATATAAAAATAAAAATAATAATCATAAAATAATGATTAATTAGGTAATAATTAGTGAAGAAGAGGTGTGTCTTAGAGACATGACCATTCACGAACGGGTACCCACTTAGGTATATATGTGAGACCCTTGTTTGTAACATCATATCTCACTTGTATTCAAACATTTTTATACATAATTACTTGTCCTACAATGGATGTTTTTGTCTTCAAAGTATTCTGAAGATTAATGCAGGTATACAAACTATTTTTGTTACATTGGTATCAGAGCATAAATGAACTTTGTTCATTACATTGGTATTAAAGCATTTACGAACCTTGTTCATTACATTGGTATCAGAGTTGTTCAATCCTCTAGCAGTTCAACAGCTGCACAGAAGCCAAAGTAGTCCAACCTTTGGCCATCAACCTTCCATCAACTTTGTTGTCGTCGTGATTCAAGTGTTTTGCTACACAAGTTTCTGCAGTTCCTCTGTTTCGCTAGGCTTTTGGCCATTAAACAAAAAAAGAGAGAGATTGAAAATAAAACAAAACAAACAAACAAACAAAAACAAAAACTTGAAAAAAATTAAAAAATAGAAATTAGAAAAAAAATGGAATTTTTGTTAGAAAAATAAAGTAAAAAAAGGAAAGTTATATTAAAAATTTTAATTAAAAAACAATATAAATAAATAAATAACTAGAAAAATCAAGTCCCACTAGCACAACTGATTGAGGATGGGCCTCGTCAACAAGGCGACCCAGGATCAAACCTCACGGGGGGTGATTGTGTCCTATGCTAGGGGGAGGAGACATGCTAAAAAATCCAGTCAGCTAAGGGTTGGTGTGGCCCAAGCTAGGTGCGATCCCCGGGTGACTTTGATGGCTTAGATGCCCTTGGGTCGCAGCTCCTCAAGCCACAGGTCAAGCCTAGAGGATCACAGACTAATGACAAACAAACAAAAAATAAATAAAAAACAAAACAAAAAAGAAAAAACCAACCTGTAGTTTAAGTCATCGACAGACAACTAATAGTCATCAAAGCCATTGTTTCCAGTCGCTCGACGGCCGCCCAAAAGTTCGTAGTCATAGCCTAGCCGTCGCAAACACAACGTAGCCCCGACCAACCAAAACCACCGTCGCACCACTCTTACTGCCATACTCTCGATCTGACCACATTGTCATCCCTTGTTAACCCCCCGACGCATTACAGTTGTCGCCACTCCTCATTGATTCAGACCCACACAACTGCCATCGGTCCGCTATACCCTGCATACTGCAACACCACCAGTAACACCAGATCGACATTGTAAGCAGTCGCGGTGCCCAACCACATCTCATGCATCCACCCTACTGTCGAACCATCATCGCACCATCCTAAGGCTTCCAATACTGCTGCACATAGCCAACCTTTCCATCGTCAACACCCTGATAGTCAAAGCCCTCCGCAGTGGTTCCCTCACTCGATCTTCCACGTACTCCATTGAACCAACATTCATCGTTCGCTATCCTTCTCGAACCCGACAATCTACAGGTCCCCTACCATTTTTCGCCTCGAGTGGTACGTCCCGCCCACGATCATGGTTTGTCTCCCGACCGATATGTTGTGTCGTTTAGTACTAGGGTTATTTATATACTTATATAAGATTAACGATATACTTTATAGCTATATAAAGTTATATAAATTAATTAATTATACAGTTATATAAGTAATAGTACATATTTTAGTTATAGAGTTTAATTTAATTATATAATTGTATATATAAATAAAATTTAAAAAAAAAAAAGACGAATTACAATTCACAATTGAATGAAGGAAAATTTTCCTATAAGGTTATTCCAGTTCTAGATCACGAATTAATTGCATTAAAAGGATATATACAAGGTAAACAAATTAATATCGTTATCACTACAAGAAACAAGGAAAATTACATAAATATTAATCAATATTGCACGACTTGTATTCATATAAGACTCATCACGTGTTGAAATTTCTAAGTCTAACACATTAGAAATCCCTACTGCATTATCTGGTTTAATTTCTCCTACTTGTTTATTCCATTAACAAGTTATTTATAAATATTGAAATAAACACAAATGCAACCTTAACTCATATACAGATCAGCAACTGAAATAACTGAGACAAACACACAAGGGACACCATTATTTTTTGGACAAACATCCCCGGAAAAAACCAATACGGGAAAACTAGTGCAGCAGTGAGGGTGTTGTAGCAGCTGCAACACCCTCCAAAATTTTGGCTTGCATCCAATTTCGAAGCCTCCTTTGAGAGTTTTACTTGATACCTGCACATACTCGAGTTCATCCCGTGAGCTCGTGTGAGTCTTCGCACCCACCTTGCTTGTTGTTTGACAGCCAACTTTTGCATGTTGATGTCGATGTCATGCTTTCGACCATGTTCTGGTTATACACAAGTTCTTCACTTCGTGTGCACATGTTGTGTTCTCTATGTAAACATCCATCACGCTCACACATGGAGTCATATACATTGTTCTGCAAGCATCATCACGATCCAACAATCAATCAAAAGCGTCACGCTTGTCGCTCACACCATCAGTCAATCATGTTGAACATGTGTGTCTGGATGGTTTGAGTCGTCTCATCGTCAAGTCATGTAAGTGTGTGTTTGCAAGTTCACGTATGTATCTTTTCACTCACTCACACACTTAGTCGTTTTGCTGAAGTTCTGATGATGGGATCACCCTCTGACAACCAGACCTTAACCCCGCCATCGATTCGATCTATTGTCACCCAAAACAGCGCAGAAGCACCAAGCAAGCCATTTCAAGTTGTGTTGCCCGCAAGCTGATCAATCAACCTTCCTGTTGGACAACCAAACAGTTTGACCCGACAATCACCTCAAGACTGATTGACTCCCCTCAAAAATTGCGCAGAGGCTGCAGACCTTGCTCGCTTCGCTCACTGAGAAAATTGCATAGACAGGCTGGATAGACACCCAGTGCTCGTCCCTGTCTCCCTCATAAAATTGTGCAATTTTTCCAGCTAGCCCACTAGTCAGCCGGCCAGCTGCTCACCCGAAAAATTGCGCAGATTCATGAGCAAGCCCTCTACTGCCTAGCAGTCCACTCAACTCAAAAACTGCATAGAGGTGATCAGCAAGCCAACCTTCCAGCATCAGCACAGTTTTTCCCGCTAGTAGCTCCCAACAGTTGATTGCCAGTTCCCTCCAGGAATTGTGCAGTTTTTGCTACCAAGGTCCCAGCAGCCAATTGCTAGTTCCCTCCAGGAATTGCGCAGTTTTCACTGCCAGGTTCCGGCTGCCCGCTCCTTCCAAAAATTGCGTAGATTTTGTCTGCCCAGCCTTCTCGCAGCCCGGACTGCTCCTCCCAAAAATTGCACAGTTTTGTCCTTCAACTGAGCCAAACCCTATGGACAGTCACTGTCAATCCGAATTGCCCATCACCATCTCCTAGTGACTTCTGCGTAGTTTTCACTAGCGGCACCCAGAGCCTCCATCCCAGCACGAAGCTCACAACCTTGTCTTCTCTCCCAATCACCTGCATCTGAAACGATCATGCATCATGGTAGACTAGGAGGTTTATAGATTTGTTATCGTCTCGTCATGAGTGACTGCAGATACAGGTATACAAACAAACATGTCGCGACGACGGATGGGATGAACAAAGGGAGTACATGCAGAAGGAAATGTTCACCAACAGACGAACAAACGATGCATGCAAAGAGATGTGCTCACGAACGGACAATCATGCAAAGATGTATTTGCAGACGGACGGACGGATGAACATGGGAGGATGTGTTTGCACACAAACAGATGGACGGACGAACATGCACTTTTTGCGAGAACCTATCGAGTATGCCAACATACAAGCAAGGAGCAACATGCGAATGCAACATCAAGTGAACCCAACGACCATCGAAGACTCCGCGCACTTTTCCATGCAGAGGTAAAGCTATGACACACCATGAGGACATCCATTACCCAACAACACTACAGCTCAACATGCACACCAATAGCAGCACGAATGTACCAGCATTGTCATGTCGAGTCTTGTCATGAGTCATGTCGTCCACATCTCTACTGTGGGCCATACTGTCAATCAATGTAATGTAACGTGGAAGTCCAAGAGACCCACTCGTTATATCAAGAGTCATGTGAAGTCGAAAGGTCATGGAAGTCAAACAGTCATGAGGGAAGGCGAACAGCCATAAGGGTCAATTTCACCCTTGGCTATAAATACCAATGTTGATAATATCGCCGAAATATCAGCAATATTCATAAATATCGCAATATTTTCGGCTCCAGAAAATATCGCGATATTTCGGCAAAATATCGCACAGCGACCCAAAATATCACCCAACGACAGTCAAAAATTTCTGCGCGGGTCATAAAAGTCTGATTTTGGTTTTTTTTCAATCATTTTCATTTCTAATTGCTGGAGAAAGAAGGGGAGAGCTATGTGCTTGCTGCCAAGGAGGGTTTGAGCGTTCCATAGCTATTATCGCCACCAACAACGAAGATTTCATTGATCTAAGCTTCAAGAACAGTGAGACAATTTCATTTCTTCCATTAACAGGTATGTTCAAATAAACCCCTATTTAATGATTTTTTTGTTAGTTTTACGATTGTTCTTGCTTGCCTATTTGCCTACAATCATTTTGCTTGATTTTTTTTTCCATTTGAAAAGATTTTCATGCCCATGAGAAAATGCAAGGGTTTTAAGTTTTTAAGTTTTCAAGTTTTCTCCATATTTGGAGAGCAAACTCCATTTTTTTTTAGTTCATAGCTGCAGAGGCTATTTATTAATTTTACTATATATTAGGGGTCCATCTCTATAAAATTTATTCACCTTAGGAATTAGTTTCTTATTGTGCAATGTGAAGTTGTGAACAGCGAGGTAGGTTTACCATTTGCCTATTTCTAAAAGTAAATTCTATGTATGAATTTATGAAATTTCAAATGAATTTATGAATTTTCAATTTTCAATTCACATTGCAAAATTGCAAATTTGCAAATAATGTAGCAAAAAAACTGTTTTATAAAATGATGTGGTTATTAGTATTACTTATTAAGTTACTAATTCCAAATTTTTTTTGTGCCCTAAGTTTGAGTTAGCCCACTACAAAATATAAATATGCCAAAAGCCTTGGACCCATTTTGGGAGTATGGGAACCCTGATGGTAGGACAAATCGTGCATATCTTACATGCAAATTGTGTGGGACCAGGATGACCAGTGGGGTTACACGACTGAAATACCATCTTGCTAGACTCAGTGGACATGATGTTGGGGTTTGTACAGTTTCTAGTCCGGAGCTTATAAAAAAAGCTCTTGAGGCAATTGATGAAAAGGACAGAAAGAAGGAAGAGGCAAAAAGAAACAAAGCTGAACATGCAGGTAGATCTTTCGGGATATCTTCTCCTGATTTTGATGTTGAGGATAGTGGCCCTAGTGGGAGGGGCTCCACAGCGGGCACACCATCACCTGCTACTGCTAGTGCGACTGCGAGGTCATCATTTTTTGTTCCACGAACAGGACCTGGAGCACAACCTGTCATAAAATCGCTTGTTAAAAAGGAGAAGCAAGAAGTAGATAGAGTCATGGGGAGGTGTATTTTCTGGAGCGACTTACCTCTCAGCATCACCAAAACCAATCCATTTTGGCAGCCAATGTGTGATGCTATTGCTGTTGTGGGCCCAGGGTACAAAAGTGCCACATATGAGGAGTTGCGGGGGCCAATTCTTCAAGCAAAAAAGCAGAACATCAACTCTAGATTGGCGGAGTTGAAAAAGACGTGGGAAGTTACTGGATGCACAGTGATGTCTGATGGTTGGACAGATAGGAAGGGTAGGACCCTTCTAAATTTCGTGGTACATTGTCCTAAAGGTACCATGTTTATTAAATCGTTGGATGCATCAGAACATATCAAAGATGCAGTGACAATATGTGAGCTGTTATATGGGTTCATTCGGGAGATTGGTGTGCAGAATGTGGTGCAAGTCATAACAGACAATGCAGCTAATTATGTGTCTGCTGGCAAAATGCTTATGGAGAGGCATCCCACATTGTTCTGGACTCCGTGTGCAGCACATTGTCTCGATTTGTTGCTTGAGGATATGGGGAAACTCTCCTTCATCAAGGAGACGGTTAATATGGCTAGGAGCATCCCCAAGTTTATTTATAACCATGCTTTTGTTCTTAGCCTCATGAAGAGGTTCACTAGAAACAAGGAGTTGCGGCGTCCTACCATCACACGTTTTGCCACAAACTTTATTACTCTTCAGTCTTTGCTTCGATGTTAGTTCGAGTTGAAGCAAATGTTTATGTCTGATGATTGGCGTAATTGTAGATACAACAAGAGACATGACAAGAAAGCCATTGCAAAAATGGTGTACTCTGAGACATTTTGCCATGGAGTAGAAGAAGCATGTGCAGTTAGTGAACCTATCGTAAAGGTTCTTAGATTGGTGGATGGGGAGAAGCCTGTAATGGCTTATTTGTATGAGGGCATGGATAGGGCCAAGGAGGCCATTCGTTCCTATTATGCAGACAAGGGTTCTGTTGACCTTGATAGGCAGATGATGTTATGGGATGTGATTGATAGTCGGTGGACAAGGATGCTTCATCGACCCATTCATGCAACAACACTCTTCCTCAACCCACATGTTCATACAAATGCAACTTTGATTTTGATGGCGAGGTGATGGAAGGGCTCCATTCCTATATTCAGAGGATGGTACCTGATCCTGAGCTTCGTAGCAAAATCAATCGCGAGATACAGTCTTATCGGGATTGTGTTGGCCTATTTGGCTTTCATGATGCTATTAGGGAAAGGACCCTCTTCATGCCACGTAAGTGACAAGTCATCACTCATTAGAAATTAGAATTTTCAACTTAGAATTTCCTTACTTATAATTCTTTTTTTTTTTTAATTCAATTATGTAACTTTTATTTGAAAGTTTAATTATGTTTTAAGTTTTTGAATTTTTTATTTCATTATTTTGTTGTAGATCTTTGGTGGCGAAGCTATGGTGCAAGGGCACCAAATTTGGTGCTGAAGAAGATGATGGGCCACTTCCACTTCCAGGCTGGACTTCAATATTCAAGGCAGCAAGAGAGAGATCCAAATCAGGACTTTCTGCATCCACATCCCATTCTTTAGAAGGACCATTGTTGTATTTCGGACCCCAATGAGATGCAAGGCAAAGGTTGGAGTGCACATAAACAAGATCCTCTGCTTTTTGTGAGCCCAACCTATTGCGCTTCACAAAATGAATAAAACCATAGGTGCTCCAATTCCTTTCCACTGATGAAGAGCTTGCCACTTGTGAAAGAACACAAATGGCAAGGTTTTTCAAATGTACACCATTTGCTCCATGACAAATCCACCACCTAACTGGATTCATGGTGCTTCTCTCCTCCAAAGCTGATATATCTGCATAATCATCTAATCCTGCAGCAAAACTGGCAAATTCTTCCTTTACCTCTCTATGTAGATGAGATGGAAATATTCTCATAAGGGTTTTTTTCACCCCATTAGGCACCTCTCTATCCTTATGGGGCGCCTTCCTCTTCCCATTGCTTTGAGCAATAAGCTACTCATCATTAAATTTGGGGTTCAAGGCATGTGCTAAAGTGTGCAATGGAGTGTTGAAATCGTTCCACCTATCAACAATAATTTTCTTGACTAAATTAGCAAAATGATCATCAACAAACAAAAGTTGTGGAGACTCTTGTGAAATGATTTCCATAGTTTTCTCAACCATGGAATACATGCCATCGTATACCTCTCTTAAGAAAGGTTGGTCAGTGTCAGCATTCTGAAGAAGCTCAAATGCAAGGGTTGTGAACTTTAGCAAGAAATCTATCTTGCTCCACCAATCCTCATCAAGGCACAATCTATGCACCATATATCCCCGCTATGAATCTGCTTGGCTCCACTCAACCCAAAGTTGACTCACCACCATAGAAACTAATGCATGCTTAACCTCAACAAGGCGGTGCAACATCAGGAAGTTTGAGGCATATCTTGTCTCAGCAACTTTTAACAACTCCAATTTGGAGTACTCTCGAAATATTGTCTGAGATTGGTGGTGGTTGGTGATGAATGTAACAATCTCCCTTGCTTCCCCTGTGATTTCCTTTATCCATGGAACTTTGTTGTCGATCTCCTCTAAGATCATATTCAGATTATGGACAATGCAGGGTGTCCATTCAATGTGGTCCTACCTCCCCTCAATAATTAAACCTGCAACTTTGCAAACTGGTACATTATCCGTGATAACTTGCACCACCCTATTAGGCCCTATTTGTTCAATAGCTTTTATAATAACATCAGCGATGAACTGTGCATCTTTTACCTCTCCTGAGAAGTATTTCGCCTTTATAAACATTGCTCCTTTGGGGGAAGTGGCAATGATATTTATCAATGGTCTGTGCCTTGTCTCTATCCATCCATCTGAGACTATGGTAACCCAGAGCTACTCCAGGAAGAACGAATTGGTGATAAGATATCTTCCACAATCTCCTTCTCATTTTTGAGAAGCTGAGTTCTGACTTTCTCATAGTTGGGCCCCTCATACCCTTGAAGATCTTTGTTAATTTCCCTTATCATATCTTGCCAATAAGGAGACCGAACAACATTGAATGGGATACCACATGCATAAATGCACCTAGCCACTCCGGAATCAGTTTCTTCTCTCGCTTGCACATTCACCAATTTAGCAATTCTGCTATCCTGAACTAAAGGGGATGCCCCTCTGGTATTTTTGGATGTTGGTTGTTCATGTTGTTGAGTGGCACTGGCTCTCCTCTTCCTTGCTTCAACTACAATCCTTGGCTCAATGTTAGATGGGGCTTGAGGAGTAGCTTGACTAAGCTAATCATGCCTTCTCTTAATTCCATCTGCCTCATCTTCCTCTCTTTGATATGCCCTCCTTGCCAATGGGTCTCTATTTTTGTGCAACCTACAATCCCCTGTCCTCCTCCATGCAAAATATGTGCTTTCACTCTTGGGTAGGAGCCCTTGTACGAATTACTGCAAAGATTACATCGCCATTCCCATGAGCCACCACCTCCACATTTTTGAAGCTTCTGAACATGCCTCCAAAGAGGATAATATTCAGCCCTTGTACGAATAACTGCAAAGATTACATCGCCATTCCCATGAGCCAACACTTCCACATTTTTGAAGCTTTACTTTGGTTGGAATCCATTGTTGCAAAAAAAAAAAAAAATTGTAAAGAAAATACGTTTTTCATATTTTTGGCAACATAAACCATCGAAAATTTGAAAAAATAGTAGGAAAAAACTAAGAAAATGAATGCTTCTTACCCAAATTAATTTTTTGTAGCTGAAGCCACCCCAAAATGCCAGAAAAGACGAGAAATATGGTTGTAGCTGAGCCAAAATCCAAGAATTCCTAGTCGGAAACTCTGCACTCTAAATCTGCTGCTCAAATCTTTTTGTCACGCTGCTCAAATCTCTTTCTCTTGCTGCTGAAATATCCTTTGCTCACTATTGAAAACGCCCTAGTTGAAACCACTGCTCTCTTCCTCTCTTCTCCTTTGCTAAAATCGTCTGTCTCCAAGAGAAACGACTTGCTCAACTGTGTGATGAGAGAATGAGGCGAGTCTTTTTTATAACTTGAGAGAGGCACCTAGAAGCATCTAGAAGATACTTTAGTCGCCCAATAAAAAATTAGATGCAAAAAAATTAAAAGAAAATAAAAGAAAAAGTCAAGTTTTAACTGGAAACTCCGTCGTATGGCCTGGAAACTCGTTTCCGACCATACTGGCCAAGTTTCCCCAACGTAAAACGAGCCAGTATGGCCGAAACGAGTTTCCAAACCATACGGTACAATTTTCCTCATTTCCGTCTCGTTTCTAGCCGAAACAGACCCCTGGGAAACGTTTCCTGCAACTTAGATTTTACTTAACTGCTCAATAAATTCAGGTCAAAAACTTAACGACATATTGTGCGGTGGATAACGTTCAAAGACTCGCATGGCTTTGATACCACTGAAGCAACAAAATTGTAGCTTGTTGACTTTACATGTGAAGTACAAAAATGTATTATGTAAATGATATTTTATTACTATATTGTACAAGTGATGATTGAATGTTATAATGAAGGCCCGCTTATATACCTAGGCAGGTGCCCTTTCATGACTGGAGATGCCTTTTTAGACATGCCTTTCCATTTTAACTAATGACTATTTAAAATATAACTGCAATTATTTACTATTTATTATTTATTTGCGTTTATTTAATTTTGTCTAAATAATATTCATAATAGCCACAAATGAATAATCAATCAGACAACTAAGTCACCTGACACAAAGACACAGGACACGAAAATTCGAGTGTCTGACACGAGCACGTTGACCCCCTAGAACAAGAAATGGAGGACACATTATACTTTAATATAGATAATACTAAATAGATATTTCTTACACTAATTCTCATTCATGATACAAATTCAGACATAGATCTAGATTCTACATTGTAAATTTAAAATTTGTAAGTTTTAAAAAGTAACATTATGCATACAAATACAATTGCGACATACTCATCAATGATCCAATAGGATAAAGAAAAGAAGTGCAGTTTTCTCATTAAGTCATCAAAATCAATGTGTTACATAGGTAGTAGCAATGCCAATGGCAAATAGAAATAGCAAATACAAAACAACAAGGTAGTAGGTAGCTCATGACTCATGAGTCATCAATCATCATCATCAAAATCAACATCATTGTCATGGTCACCATTGCTCTCCTCTGCTGCATCCTCCTCCTCTGTATCCAATGTCATCTCTGCATCTACGGGTGTGGAGGTTAACCCCTCAACAGTATCACCATCATCAAAAGTGACAAGCTCTCGCAATGGGTCATTAAGATCCAAGTTGGCCAATGCCAACTCAACACTATTGTCCAAACCCATATCACTAGAAAAGAAATCCCATATCTTTGTCATTCCCTTCAACCACTCATCCCTCTACCTGTAAATAAGACAAGGGTCGGTGTGCACATACACCATTATCTCTGCCCTAGACTGCTCAAGCCTACCCTTCTTGACACTATACAAATTCCCATATGTATTCCAATTCCTCTCGCAACAAGAGGATGAAGTCACCTAAGAGAAGAGCCTCATGGCTAACTGTTGTAGAGGAGGGCTCATTGCCCCATGAGTTTCCCACCAAGAATAGGGCTTCTTAGCCCCCTTGTCTTTAATCACATCATAGTTTGCAAATTGCCAAGTGTCAATGGAAAACTCTGCAAAGGTATCCTCCACCTCATCAAGGGATGCTCTATCCTAAAGTATCCTCCTCAATGCATCCTTCCTCCCCTGTGAAAGTTCACCATCCATGTGAGGAGGGAATCTGCAGGAAGGTCCACCATTCAGCCACTCATGGATGTAGTAGTTTAGGTTCAATCAGTGAGCCAAACAATGCAAAGGTGTGCAATTCTTGTCCCATACTCTGACAAGAATATCCCATATGGTGGTGAAGAAGACCTCTAATGATGTCTCATACTCAGGGCACTCACTCCGTAAAATAACGGTCCTCGCGGACTCAATCATGGAATCCCATCCCTCACAAACCTCTCGTAGGATGGGTTGGTCTGTATTTGCAAATCGTAGCAAAGCAATGATAAGGTCCATGATATTAATAGTGAGAGCTACCCTCTCCCACCAAGCATCATCTAACATTATGTCCTTGACTCTTTTTGAGGTTGCTTGATCTATCTTTCTCCAAAAAGACCAAAACTTTGAAATAACCATGGCCCCAAGAGCGGCCTTGACCTCCCTCGACCTCTTCAACATGATGAATGAAGAGGCAAACCATGTATCTGCAATCTTCAATAATGATAGATGGGTGTACTCTAGGACACGTTGGACACAAGAATCCCATGTTCTAGGACACGCTGGACACATGTCCTAGAGAATCATGTCTGATTCATGGGATTCGGAACACAGGGGGTGAAGGATGAATCCGGTTTCTTAGTTAGACACCCATTATTCAAGAACAGTTGGCATATTTGAACCGACAAGATGCTATAAGGAAAGAACAACAATGAGCATCTTTCTCGTAAATGAGCATCTCAGTTATGAATTAATACGAAGATGGTATATTTTTCAGTTGTTGCTCGTGATCCAATCAAATGGTTCAATTGGTTCTTAGATCTCTTTCCAGTCCGAAAGAGGCATTTGTATGTTCTATAGATTAATGTTTTAACAGTCAAGATGCCTCGATGAACAACAGTCGTTGTGTTGCCGAGGCTCAAGTTGGCATTCCATATGTAACTTATGTCTAGTCTTATTTTATAAGTTGAGGTGAACTAAATGGATAATGTGG
Source organism: Pinus taeda (assembly GCA_000404065.3). Taxonomy (NCBI): domain Eukaryota; kingdom Viridiplantae; phylum Streptophyta; class Pinopsida; order Pinales; family Pinaceae; genus Pinus; species Pinus taeda. The sequence goes on from APFE031520276.1 coordinate 90,508, forward strand.
CCTTTGAGTTTAGTTAGTTGTTGGACAAAGATTCCTCTGATATCTATAAATATGTATGCATAAATTCATGATGATATACGTCATTGTTGAGACTCTGTTATACTTTTGTATGATAACACAATTTCTCATGGATGCACAATTGATCTGCTGATTTTGTCTTCTTTAATTTGAGCATTAGGCGCAGGTTGAACTTCGAATTGGGCCCGCTCAAGGTAAGGCCATGTGCACACTTTTTTTTCTAGTTATTTATATATATGTGTGTTTCTTTCTTGCAAAATTTGTTTTGATTACTTGTTTAGTGGATTAAAGATCAATCGAATAGATTTGAATGGTGTGTTTAAGTGTGATTGGTGATATTTTTTATATCTGTACTTTCTTAGGCCATGTTCCTTGCTTCAATGTGTTTGTGGAGGTGATTGCATAGTTGCTACAAAATTGATAGTTACTACTGCGAAATCAACGGACCAATGTAGAATTGCAGAAAGTGTTGCAGAATCAAACCTTGATAGGAAACCTCGTTTATAATTGGGTACTACTCTGAAGGTTTGAACTCCAGTATTTGGCTAAAACATATGGCTAACCAATTTAACTTAACCTATCTTGATCTTGATTTCCATCACCTGTAGGTCTCATGCATAGGCATATAACTTGGTAGGAACTTTGGTACTTGTGTATATAGCACAGATTCTTTGCATGTTAACAAAACCTGGTTGATAATTAAATAATTATGTGAATCATCTTTAAATAGAAATCTATACATTCACACCGTCATGGGGCTTTTATTTCTCATTAGTCTCTTCATCTGAATCACTGCTAGTTGAGTCTTCCTCCTATTCTTCTTCACAAGTGTAGAGTTCCTATGTGTTGCAACTTGCATTTATGTCTTAGTGCATATCTGTCTCCACACTTCCAGCATTTGTCTTCCTTCTTCTTTGGATTTGGATAACGATTACCTTCTTCTCGTAATTGAGTTGGTATATACTTATTAGGTTTATCTGAAAATTTTTTACTTGATTTTTTTTTTAATATTTGCTTGATTTCGCAAAACTTGTGAACAATGTCTTATTGATTCTAGTTTTTTTATAAGCCTTGTCGTGTATCTGGCATCTTCGATAGTGTTAGGTTTCCATAGTTTTGTCTCAACACAAAGTAATCATTTAGTCCACATACATACATTTTAAGTAGCTGCTCTTCAACTCTGTGGAAAAGGTCGCAATTAAATCGGCAAAACGCAAGTTTTTGAGTTGAGCAATGTTATTGGCCGAGTTTTTGGTTATTTTTGAAAAATGAAAAATGTGCGCTTAAAAGTCACGACAAGCTTGAGAGTCGATCCAAAAAATCACGTCAGGTGTCCGAGCCGCATATAAGTGAGGAAAAGGGTGAAATTTTCACTCATTTTTCACTCTAACTTTTGTCATTCATGCCTACAAAGAGATGAATTGTTTGACACTGCCCAAGCAAAGGAGATTTACCAGTTTTATGACGTGGATTTGGAGATTTGTCCACTACTCAACGTGAGAGACTCAGTGTGCCAATTTGTTGTTGCCAGGTATGTATTTTAATTTCTCTCTCAGTCTTTGTAACACAAATGGATTTTTAAATTTGTTTATTAGTTTATTTTTAGTCTGTTGTTCCTTTGAAATTTGAATCAAAACATTTCAGAATTCATTTTCCCCAGATTGTTTATCATAGATCGTTTACATGTTTCAAAAATTCAAAAATTCAAACTCTTGTTTAACAAATTTGAGTGTGTTCACTGTTAACCCGAGTGAGTGAGAAGAGGCATTTAAAATTTTAAATTAACAATTACAATTATGTTTCCTTATTATGTGATGGGTAATTTTTTATTTTTTTCAATTTTTTTGTGCCCTAGGTTCATTCAAGTTCAAAGTTTCAAACAAAATGTCGAGGAACTTGGACCCTTGGTGGAATATCGTGAACCTGGTCATGTGCCCGAGAGGGAGAGAGGGGGAGGGTCAATACACAAGATTTGACTTGCAAATTGTGTGGCAAGCATATGTCAAGGGGTGTCAACAGATTAAAATTCCATCTGGGGCAAAGTCCGGGGAAAAATATAGAACTTTGCCCAGATGCAACTCCAGAAATCATCTAGAAGGCCATTAAATCACTGCATGATGAAGATGATGCCAAAGACAACAGGGAAGTGGTAAAAAGTCAAATTGTAGGAGCCTCAAGAGTGGGGGGAAGTGAGAGTGGTTCTTCAACATCACATTCCACATCCACAGGGCCCAATCCCTCAACATTCTCATCTTTTTTTGTTCCTAGAACCACATTTGGTGCACAACCTCGAATCAAATCGACACTTTAAAAGTAGGAAACGGAGTAAGCTAACAAATTGGTTAGTAAGTGTCTTCTATGGAGTGATGTTCCCTTCAACATTGCCAAGACCAACCCATTCTACCAAGCTATGTTTGATGTTGTTGTTGTTGGTCGGGGGTACAAAGCCCCTAACTTTGCGGAGTTGAGAGGGTTGAAGCAACAAAACTTATAGCTTGTTGGTTTTAATGTAAAAAATACATAAGAGGTATTTTGTAATAATAATTTATTATATATAAAAATGTATAAGTGATGTTGAATGTTACAATGAGGACCCGCATATATACTAAGCAGGTGTCCCTTCACGATTCGACATGTCTTTTAAACATGCCTTTTCACTTAACCAATGACTACTTAACATAATCATTACTTGATTATTTAGTATTTACATTTATTTATATTTATTTATGTTTATTTTATTTTATCTAATTTATGTTTGTAACATTGCCCTTTCCTTCAGAAACTTTGTCCTCAAAGCTTATTGTTGGCAATTTCCTTCGTCTTAGCCCCAAACAAATTTCTTCACCTTGCGTTTTCTCATCCTCGAATATGTAAATTGACATCATTGGTAGCTCAACTTGTATAATTCATTTTTTTTTAACATATATATATATATATATAGATATAGATATAGATACTGACTTTTTCTTTTCTTTTCCTTTCTATTTTTTAATTCCTTTTTTTTTAAATAATATTTTTTTACAAGTAATATTTTTTAATAAATAATAAAAAAATTGCTTTTTAATAATTATATATTATTTATTTATTATATATATAATAATTATAAACTAGTATATATATATATATATATATATATATATATATATTATAATATATATATATATATATTATTGTAATGTTTATGTATCTATATGTTAATTAATTAAATTATTGTGTATCGAGCCCGTACAAATCACTGCGCCACCAGAGGTCACACTTCACACCCGCACCCACTTGACTAAGTACGTGGAGCGTGCCCTTTGGCACCAGGTTGATGGGACTCAGATCCACAGAATCAGAAAAAGTGAATGACTTTTTGTCCCACTGCGGAAGTCTGGTCGATGCAATTTTCACTGCGATATTGTGACTTGTCAATGCATGGACCAAGAGAGAGCGTCCAGGCAATATCCACCCATTCCGACAGCTGTGCCTACGAGTGTGAGTTTGAGGGGCCATCATCCTTAATTGTTAACTCCCAAACAATAGCCACTAGCCCCATCTCTGCCTCGCGCTCCCGTTCTCCACCCTCAACCAATATGGTTTTGTCAGAGATTAATAATAGATGTGGGCAACAAGTGATGATCCATGGGGGAAACAAGTTGCTGCATCTGTGGGGGAATGGTGTAAGAAGCACAAGAATGGGCATGGGGTATACAGCTGAAGTATCGTTTGACAAGGGTTTGACCAGTGCTATATGACCGAATCCACGAATCAATATGCACCAAACCGACGCCAGAACCAAGCTATTTATCTCTTGACCGGACATGTCAACTGGCAGAGAACACCTCCTTCCTTTAAATAGTGTTGGTTTTGTTAAGATAGTAGTTGTCGGTCATATCCTCCTCTTCCTAAATGTTGAGCAGCTCAGACTGACAGAACCCACATTCGTTGAGAAAGAATTATGAAAGGGGGCATGTGTCCTCTACTTCTAGGTGGCTTGTGGACTTGTCTTTGTCAACGATAATTGAAAAAACCGTGGAAATGTTAACAAAATAATCCGAGGAAATGGTATAGATAGTGTTGCAACAGCCACTGCCAGGGGGTGCCACTTAGATCCCAAAGATGAAGGCAAGTACTAGGTGAAAAGGGTCATTTCAGAAGATCTACAAATATAGATTCCTCCAAAATGGATTCTATATCCACATGCCAAGTAAGTATTTTCATTGATCAATTTGGTAAAATGACTTCATTGCAAGGAGATTTATAGGTTGGATGGGTCATCAAAGGTCCTTGCATGGAATAAGGAAGATTGTGATCATCATAATCCTCATAGACAAGAGAAGTTAATAAACATATCAAGGTCTCCTTTGAATTCATGAGAGGGAACTCTTAAGGTCCTCTCATCCCTATCTAGCAAGAAAGGAGACATAAAAGAGATATATGAAATGCTAGAAGATATACTCTCTGAAATGAAGTTAAGAAGGTCATATCACTTAAACCTGATTGAAGGTATCAAAGAATGAAGGAATATCTTCATGAGATATCAATTGGGAGATCTGGGAAAGATGATCATCATTGATATACTAATTGATAAGCAAGGTATCTAATATCCATAAACAAGGAAGTTACCTCATTCAACTTGTGGTCTCTATGCTAGATAGGAAAAGACAAGTTGAAGGTCAAAGAACACAAACATTTGTTGAAAGGAAAAAAGGAAGCTTGGTCCTCGAACAAAGACAAAATAGTGTTATGGAAAGATTATGAAAAGAAAGCTCATATCACCTGAAAGATGGAGGAAGCTAAAAAGGGCCAAGAAAAAGAGGGAATAACAGATCTCTACTATGATTAAGATGGTATCCCTCACAAAAGGGTCTTATCCTAAGCTTTTGTTATAGATATGACCATGATAATAAGATGCATCATGACATCATGGAAGCATTAGAAACAAGAGCTCGTGACATCACCATGGGAATCATGGAGGACAAAATTTATGGCAGTCAAACATGAAGGATATAGCTCTTAGGAACCTCATTGGACATTAAAGGAAGGATGAAGTCATATAGAACAAGGCTCATCATACAACAAGTCAAAAAGGAAACATTTGTCAGATGGGGATATGCAAGATCCTCAAGGTTCTCTGATGGAATCCTCATCAAAAGGTTCACTAATCTAGAGAGGAAGCATGTGTTTCATCAAGAACTCCAACTTATGGAATTCATGGGATGATGGTGTGATGACATGAAGCAAATCAAGGGATTGAAGATCTTTTCAATCAAGGAAGCTACTAGAAGAAGCCTAGATGACCTAAAGGTAAAATGAGGTATATATGCTTGTACTTAATATTACAATGTCATGTCATATGGTTGCAGGTAACATAGATCATTACTTCTATCTTGAGAAGCATGATCAAGAGAAAAAGGATCTCCTCCTCTGAAAGGATGTGAGAAGGCATAAGTCACACTAGATGAAATCAACAAAATATGTCCTCATATGAAGTACGAGGTGGTTGACTACAATGAAGAAACTCTGATTAAAAGCTCCTAGAAATGGAATGTGTGAGGAAGGAAGAGATCATGAGATATGCAACCTTGATAAAGTTAATCAACATCCAAAAGACCAAGAAGACTTGACTAGGAAATCTCTCGAAAAAGATATGAAGACTCTGATGAAAGTCTGAAAAAGATGGAGACCCTTGACAATGGATAACTTTGGGAGATGTGTCAACATGAATGCAGGATGTTGAAACCTACAGGAAGATGTCATAATGAAGAGCCATCTAGTAAGGTACGATTTGATTTAATGTTATGTTTTGATTTCTTGAATAATATCTGGATGAGTGCATACATGGCTACTGGAACAAGAGTTGTAAGTACAAGTACAACTGGCATTCATGTGGTGGATGGAAATTCCTGAAAGAAGCATGATGGGAAAAAAGTAGCTATATGACGAAGGTTCCAGATATGTATCAAGAAGGCCACTTTCCATGAATGAAAGGAATGACATGACGAACCAAGAAGGAAAGTGATCGATCGCTGATGCCCTACAAGGAAGAAGCTCAACTAATTTTTATGACATCAAGGAAAGAAGTTGATCAAGCAGCTGAAGGACCCACGAAGAAGAAGTTGTTGATGAAAAGGAGAGTCCCTTGATAAGAGGGATCTCTGACAAGTCTTTGATTAAGAGGGAGCTTGGATTGGATCACCCCTAATTAAGAAGGAGTGACAGTTGTTTTTTCTATTTCATGTGTCATGCACTAGACCACGACTAACAGCAGTAAGTCTTAGTGAAGGCCATGAAGAGAAATGTAAACACATGATGGATGTATCCACCCTAATTGAGAGGGAGAGATAGACACAACATCCCTGTCTTCATTTGGGAAGAAAGAATGGAGGATTAGGTAATCATCTAGCATCTGATGCTCTTTGAGGATGTGTAGGGCATCCAAGATAAGAGTAGGCAAGAGGACCGATATTCTTTGAGGGATGGGAACCCAAGATAAGAATAGTCTGAGAAGGTCATACTCAGTGAACACCTGGGTGGTTATGTACCTTGAGAGACAATGATGAAGGTGTCTATAGTCATTGGTCTCACCAACATTGTGCTCTGATCTAATGAGAGATAGGGTTGTCAGTCAAGGCCTTGTTGTAGAAACAATGTTGGTTACTATGATGCTATACAGATGGGTTACCAATCCGATTCTTCTTATGAGGTATTCTTCAGATTGAGAATGACCAAGTACCATTATGAATACCTCCCTAGTTAAGAGAGAGTGTTGAAGAAAGAGTAACTAGATTCGGTCTTCATGACATTGTAATTATGTTTCTTGTAAACAAGAAAATGAATTTATTATTCCTTGTTGCATGGGTTTCATGAGCAAGAGGTTTATTTATTATTAGCTCCCATTGAGAGCCTTAGGATTTATTAATATGTCAAAAGAAGCTCTTCTTGAGCAAGAGAAAAATATATATGAGTATATAGAAATGTCCAAGCAGCCCTCCAAAACGACAAGCACAATCCTCTTCACGTTGTCCTGCAAATGAGTTAGATAACTGACATGTCGGCTTAAATAAGGTGACACATCTCTTCATAAACTCAAGTTGTCCTATATACAGGACAGACAACTATATATATGCAACTAGGGTTACCACAAACATAACAAAACTCAGATTTGTCTGAGATTTTTGGATGTTTGTCACAAATAATTTTTGAATGGTTACAGGGCTTTGTAATTAGCACTATAGGAGGACACAACTTCAGAGGTTTCTGAAACTTCGTAGGCACAGTTATAGTCTTGGTGTAGATGCAGTACTAACACTATCCCGGCATAATTACAGTCTCGACATACTCTCTAAGCACAACTAGAGTCTCGACATACTAATGATGAAGAAGATCTAGGTGGTATCTCTATAATAGTCTCGACATAGTTATGATGGGAAGGATTTCCGTGATCCAACAGTAACATGATCTATCTCAACTTGCATTCTGAATGCAGTCATGATCTCAATCATGATCGTGATAAAGATGTAGTTTCAAGATCTTGATCTTGATCTCGACGCAGTTTTTATATATATATATATATATATAAAGATCTCATTGTTTTGATGAAGATCTCAATGAGAAAGCAATTGTGATCTCAATTAAGGAGCAGCAAAGATCTCAGTAAAGGAGCAGTAATAATCTCAGTGAAGATGCAGCAATGATGAAGCTAGAATGACCTCTGTGGTGCATCAATAATGACCTCCGTGTAGCTGCAGTGATAATAATAAACTCAACAGTGACAAAGAATAGGATTGGTGTCTTGGTCTTGGAGTGGCTTAATTAGGTCAAGGGTCATGGTCTTGGTATTCGTCAATTGGAATCTCTATAAGAAGAATTTTGAGCAGATTTTCCTCTCCAAGAGGGAGAGGTTTTGGCCTTGGCAGAAAGCCAACATCATGTGTTCTTGTCTCTTTTGTTTTTGCTAGCTATTTGATGAACTAAGAAAGACACTCTAATAATAAGGAAAGATTGTACTAATAAGAAAAGTCAAAAGAACCTCACAAATAGTTATCATGGCAAGAAGAATCCCATTAATCTTAATTGCCCTAGATTATTCAACAAAGAAGACAAGGAAAGGCAACTTGTAGAAGGACCATCAAAAATAATATCAAGAAATGTCAAGGAATCAAAGAGGACATCAAACCATCAAGAGGGGATTCATAAGAGCCGAGCAATCTAAGAAGCAGCAAGGAAGGCTACCCATTACATCTCAAGGATCACACCATCTAGAAGCAATAACAAGAAAACCTCAAAGACTCTACTTTCAAGAAGAACCCAACCTCAACTCAAAGAAAGAAGGACTACACATTAAAGCATCTTGAAGTCTCCACATTCTAAGGAAGCAAGAAGAAGCATTGCCATCATCATCAAGGTGATTTCCCTCTCATTAAAGCAAGTATCACATCTCAAGAATATTTGAAGAAAGACATCTCTAGAAGAGGAAGTATTGTCCTCTTCAAGGAAGCTATCATCATCAACTATCATCGAATAAGGCATCAAGCTGAAGGTATCATCATCAAAAGGAACATATTCACTTGACAAGTAAGTATCCTTATATCTATGTCAAAATCCTCTATCAAAATGACTTCTTTTTGCAAGGAAAGCAATAAATTGGTTGGGTCATCAAATGCCCTTGCATGGAAGAACAGAACAAATTTGATCCTCATAGAGAATGAAGTTATTGGACATGTTAAGGGTTCAATCGTCAAAACACCAAAAGAGGAAGCTCAAGCTCAAGCTCTAGAAAAATACATGAAAGGGGAAATAAGGGCTTAAAGAATCCTTATAGAATCAATCAAGGATTCCCTCATCCATTATGTAGCAAAGCTAGAAGACTCAAAAGAAATCTATGATAAGTTGGTAGAATTTTTCTCCGTAAGCACTACAAGAGAACTTATATCTTTGAGAACTGAGTTATACAAAATGAAAGTATCAAAGGATGAAGGCATAGACTCATATCTTATTAGGGTGTCACAAATACGAGACCAACTACCAGAGTTATGGGAAATAATGTCAGACAAAGAAATGACCACAGTTGTGCTCAATGCACTACCTGATGAATGGGGCAACTTTATATCAAGTGTCTATGGAAAGAAGGAAGCCACCCCATTCAGTGAACTCTAGTCATTATGCAAGATTGAAGAAACTAGGTTGAAGGCAAAAAGTGATGTGGGATCAAATGAACAAGTTCAAGAATTTACTACCATGGCTAAGACAAAAGGAAAATTTGGAAAGTTTGGTCCTTAGAAAAAGAAGAAGATCGATATGTCAAAGATCCAATGTTATGGTTGTCAGGAATATGGGAATTTCAGGAGAGATTGTCCAAAACTCAAGAAGAACAATGAGAAAAGGAAAGAAAGAAAAGAAGCCCATGTCATCAAAGAAGTGGAAGAACCTAAGAAGAAGAAATCAAAGGAGGAAGCGAAATATCTCTACCATGACTGAGATAATCTCCTTTACTTAATTCTTTTCAATTTTGTAAAAGATAGCTATCATGGTAGGAAGCGTCGTAATATGATAGGACGCATCATATTAGAGGATGGCATCACATTAGAAGCATACAATTGAAACAAAAATGGGTTCATGACATCATTATAGAAGCTTGAAAGGATAGTTGAAGTAGAAGACTACATGGTTGTAGCAGCCATCACGATGGAAAGGAAATAGCTCATGATAGCCTCATTGAAAGCATGAAAACGTCAACCGAAATAGTAGCATATATGGTTGGAAGTCATTTAGCATGATAGAAGATAGAAATAATTATTCATACATCAACATCGTTAGGAAGGAGTAGTTACAGGATGAGGGTAATCAAGATCCTCCATTCGAATCTTCATTAGAAGGTTCACCTCTACTTGGAAGAAGCAAGTGCCTCGATGATAATTCCACCTTGTGTGGGATTCATTATTTATAGCGGTAATGGTATGGTAGCAAAGGAGTGCAACATATCAAGATGGTTGAAGTACTTTCAAGCAAGGAAAGGAAGTCTAGATGACCAAAAGAAGAAAAGAGGTATGTATATATTTGATAGATTAAGTCATGTCATCATGTAGTTGCAGATAGTATGGTTGAATGCTCCATCTCTTGAGCATGATCGAAGGAGAAGGATCACTTCATTTGGAAAGATGCATAAAGTCATATGTCTTGAACTAATTCACATATTGCCAAGATGAAATCAACATAATATGACATCATATGGAATATGAGGTGGTTGACAAGATAAAGGAAATATGTATAGAAGTTCCTGGGAAGCAATATGTGAAGAAAGGAAGAACAGTTCGTGAAAGATGCAACTATAAGATAAGATAAGTGATCTGTTGAAAAGCGTAACTAAGTTCAGTCTTCATAATGACATGTGTAATTGTGATTTTATCAGTGTTGTTAAAAGCGCGATTTAATCGCGCTTTTTCCCCCCACCTATTTAATCGCGCGTTTTATAGCAAAAAAGCGCCGGTTTTTTTTGGCACTTTTTTCCGGAAAAAAAAGTGCACTTTTTTCACAAAAAAGCGCGAGGTCTGCTGGCAGCGCGTTTTTATAATGAAAATTAGATTTTTCATTGGCCATTCGGGCAGCAACGCGCACGAGGAAGAGGAGAGGAGCTGGAGGGTTTCTTGGCGATTCGAAGTGGCTAGACTCACTATTTCAAGAGGAGATCGCCATTTTCACCGTAGAAACGGTATGTAGGTAATTTTTTTTTGTTTTCATTGTTTCAAAACATTGTTTTTTCTAGTGTTTAATTTTTTTGTTTGAAAAACTTCAATATGGGCACCATTTTTTTTTTGTTTTCATTGTTTCTTAAAAATTGTTTTGTATTTCTTCCATTGATTTGGATGGGTTAACTGGTTATGGCTATGGGAAACCAATTTTTTTTTTTTGTTTTCATTTTTTTAAACACACATGTTCTATGTTTTTCATTCTGTTTTTTTTTTGGCATTTGCTTGCCATTTGGTTGGGTAACTTGGGTTTGGAACTTTGGATTCTAGAAATTTGTAGCTTGTAATTTTGTAAATGGAAAACGCTAAATTGTAATCCTAAATTCATATTTCCTAATCCTTATAATTTTAATTTTTTCCCATAGGTTTGCAACTTCAAAGTTAAAAAAAACATGCCAAGGAAATTGGATCCTTTCTGGGATTATGGTGAGCCTGCAGCTCCGAATGATAGACAAAACTTGACTTGCAAGTTGTGTGGAAAGGAGATACACGGGGGGCTGTATAGGTTGAAGTATCACCTTGCACAAATCCCTGGACATGATGTGGGGCCTTGTACAAATACAACTGCTGAACTTATCCTAAGAGCCACGAGAGCACTGGGAGAATTAGAGCAGACTAGAGAGGCCAAAGAATGTTTCTTCGCCCCTGTGAGCATCACCCGATGCAATGAGTGCTAAGTGAACTATTCAAAATCATGAGAAATTAGTCAATTACGACTTCCTCTCATGGAAATGGTCATACGTGAATGACTTACTTAACGCAGTTGAATCCCAAAATGATATCTAATATAATGCACTACGTAATCCCCATACTTAAATTTTCAAAAAGAGTCAAGATCTCTACTGAATGGTTCATGAGGCCACAATACTGCCTAAGGTTTTGCAATGGGGTGCAAGCTAAGTGGGCTTTATTGTGGGAAAAAACTCCACAGTTAAGCCGCTTGAGCCAGACGGATTCTGGGATGGGTGAACCTCCTGGGAAGTCCTGGTACCGGGTGCAAGCCCCGGAAGTGATGATGATGGCTATGTGATTCGTCTCCACTTTTCACTTAGTATTCAATCCCCCACTTCTTCACCCCTGTGAGCATCACCCGATGCAATGAGTGCTAAGTGAACTATTCAAAATCATGAGAAATTAGTCAATTACGACTTCCTCTCATGGAAATGGTCATACGTGAATGACTTACTTAACGCAGTTGAATCCCAAAATGATATCTAATATAATGCACTGCGTAATCCCCCATACTTAAAGAAATGAAAAGGCAACTAAGAAGGTCAGCTGAAGGAAGTGGGCCAAGTGGCGCTGGTTCTACTGCAGCATCAATCAATCCGGTAGCTGCATCATCATTTTTTGTTCCTCAAACCACACCTGGTTCACAACCATCTATCGGTTCAATGCTAAAAAGAACCGAGAAAGAAGAAGTTGACAACTTGCTAGCAAAATTTCTCCTCTGGAGTGATATTCCTTTCAGCATCGTAAAGAATAATCCTTTTTTCCAACCTGTTGTTGATGCTATTGCCAGTGTTGGCCCGGGGTACAAAATCCCTTCTTATCATGATTTCAGAGGCCGGATTCTTCAAAATCAAAAGCGTGACTGCACCCAAAGATTGGAGGATTTTAGGGCATCATGGGCAAAAACAGGATGCACTGTTATGTCAGATGGTTGGACTGACCAAAAGGGGAGAAGCCTTTTAAACTTCTTGGTTAGTTGTCCCCAGGGGACTATGTTTATGAAATCTGTTGATGCATCTCACCAAATCAAAGATGCAAAAACTTTATGTGATTTGTTGGATGCTTTTATTATTGGAGGTGGGTGAAGAGCATGTTGTCCAAGTCATCACGGACAATGCTGCAAATTATGTTGCTGCTGGTAGGATGCTTATGGACAGGCATCCTACTTTATTTTGGACACCTTGTGCTGCCCATTGTATTGATTTGATGTTAGAGGACATAGGGAAAATTCCCTTTGTCAAAGATATTGTTGACTCATCGAGAAGTATTACAAAATTTATATACAATCATACATCTGTACTTAGCTTGATGAGAAGATACACCAACAACAAAGAGTTGGTGCGCCCCGCCATTACACGGTTTGCCACCAGTTTCATATCTCTTCAATCCCTCTTGAATTCTATGTGGGATGTGAAGAGAATGTTTCTTTCAGAGGACTGGCTACGTTCCACAATGAGC
>APFE031520280.1:1507-35261 GCA_000404065.3 Pinus taeda
CCCGTCAAAGACTGGTGGCCTGATATGTGCCTCTTTTTCTGGATTAGCCATTCCGATGGATCTTTTCCTTTAAGCGATTAAGCTTCTTCAAAAGGACCTGCTTTGATACCAATTGTTGGAAATAATACTGAAAGGGGGGGGGGGTGAATCAGTATTATCACGTCAATAAAACGTTTTCATTTTTCATACTCAGATTCATATACGCGACTTCGGTTAAGGATATCAGCGTATATACGCGACTGTGTTAAATGCAACCAGCGTACATGCAGTAATCTTATGATTCAGTTAACTTATCTTCGGTAAATGCATCAGAACATAATTAACCATATTAACAGTAATCAGGTGCAGTAAAACAGAACAGATCATCACACATAAAGAGCACACATGAACACCATGATATAAGGTGGAAACCCAATGTGGGTGAAAACCACCTACTGCAATTCATCTCTATCTTCCTTTAATAAGAAACTTCTTTTACAATGTACTGGTGCAGTCCTTTACCAATACGCAGGCTACAACCTGCAGAGGGCTACAACCCTCTCTTGTTTTCCAATTACTTCTGGAAGGGAGCTACAACCCCCTTAGCTCTTGTACTAGCGGATATACTAGTACGTAGGTGCTGACCTACAAAAGGCTGCAACCTTATTTTCTTCAGGGACCACGTTTCATCAATTTTCAGACTGGATCCATGAACATCGAAACAATCACTGCTGCAATACAATCATCCAATTATACTTGCATCATAAATCTCTAAATGACCCAATACTTAATCACTGAAACCCTGTTATCAAAAACACAGAACGCAAACCAGAGCCCAGAACTCTACAACAACCAGTAGAATCAACAACAACCTGAAATACCAAATCTCATAATGCATACGCTACTTCATTATACCAAAACCACGTGTATACGCGCTTTCACCTCATACAACCCACGTATAGATCTAAATATAATTACTTGTGCCTTCGTTGTTATATTAACCCAATCCAAGCAGCACCAACCGATAACCAGCGATACTAGATCTTCGCACTTCGTCAGATGTTCATTCCTTGCTCACACTCTTTGCCTAATGATCTTCTCCTTATATAGGTTAGGCTTCTCTCAATACCATGGTCCAAAACCATGTAGAAACAATACCATGAACCCAATACTTGGGGTCAACACATCTGACGAGACGCCATGGTCCAAAACATAGGTTCAAGTTCCAAGATCTAACTGCCATGGACCAAAACAACATATACGCGCTTTTGTAATGTATAACCCGCGTGTATACGCGTACGCGCCTTCTGCTTCGCTAACCCACGTATATACGCTCTTTCTTCACGGTCAACCTGCGTATATCTCTCTATTTACCTGCTGCACTATGATCTGTCCTCTGAGTGAGTTGCCATCACCTGTATCATTCCTCTGAGTGAGTTGCCATCAAGGACAACACCTGAATCATAATGCCAACAGAATGTAACCATAACATCAAAAGACATGTACATAACCCTAATGTATATAAACCTAATACATATAACAATCATTGACTTACACACCTGCATGCCAAACATACAATATGTGTATGATGATCTTCTCTTACCCCAAAGTCCAACGTTGCAACCTCATTATGATGCTATGCATCTCCTACTCTATCTCAGTCAACACATTAGCATCATAACATACCAATATCACCCTGATGACCTAAATTGCATACCATGACTTCACAAGGCATGTTTTCCTTAATATTCGTGCATAACTATAACCAAGACCATATATGCATGACCACAACCATTACTCCATTGTACACATTGCCTCATGCAACTATCAACTTGCATAAGCAATGCTTAATCAACTACACATACACATAATTGTATGTAGTCGAGCATAAGCGATCAATTATTGTAATCAACCTACAAGACTGATGCATGTAATCAAATAACCAAGAATGCAACCCAACATACAAGGATGTAATCAAGCTGCATATGCTCATGTAATAAGTCATATGCTCCTAATGATGCATTCCATAAAATCAACATCAAGTTCCTCATGACAACCTTACTACAACCATGATCAATCATTATATAATGCAACAAGCACATGGAACGTAAGTGTAATAGATACACATGCAACTGACATGCATGCATGACCAACACATTCACCTAGAGTGTAACCACGCTCTGATACCACTCTGTAACCACCCCCCCTAGGTATACCCAAAGTAACCATGCCAACCAGGGTAAACATGAGGAGAGATTATACTACAACTAGATTCGACCTCCTATGTCACCTTAAGGAAGTGGAATCGATGGAACATCACATATAGTCATCCAACACCATCAACAGAACCCTCATGAGATAAGCTAGTCACTCAGACAACCTGTCCCTAGGTCCCATTACTATTTTGTAGCTCTTAGGCCATAGTCACTCTCATGCTATAGGAAAGGGAGCGAGTAGCAACCTAAAGTCATTCTCATAGGCTTCCCTGCCAGTGACTATGGACTAGAATTTCCATTTCTATGCTAGCAACCCCAGGATTTAAGCCACTTTTCTTGGCCAGAATCCTGGCCTCTACCCAGAATTTGTTGTAACTTCCAGAATTCATTAAAAACATAATAAGAATGCTGATCAATAAAAAATAAACCTTAGGACTAGGCCTGAGAATCCCCAACTGGGACTAACATTCTGTCAAACACTTGGCATCAATGTAACCTACAGTTCTAGGATACAAGACAAAGAATAAATGATTAAAAACACTTATGAAATATAACCAAAAGGATCACCTCCTTCTCTATTGAACTACTACATCACCAATTAGGTATTACATCCATCCATTTAAAAATTACAAGTAAATACATGAAATAACCATGACATGAACAAATCATTCAACCATGCTTATAACCAGCATAAAACCATATAAATATCAAAGATATGACAACCATTAAATCAATGAAAAAGTAAGAGAACTTGGCTTTTATTAATCATAGGCAAATCCAACCAGGTTCAGTGCTTCCACGTACCACCTGACCATAGACATGGCTAAACCAAATCTCTCTTTCAGCTAGTCATCCTCATCACATATTCCAAGCATGAATGTGGGATCTCATAGAACAACCAATCCAAGAATAACCAAGGGAATCCATAGGTTAAACAACCTCCACCCTCATCAAACCATGATCACACCAAAACCGGTGCTCCAATCACAACCGAATCGAACATGGAATTCCATTCGAAATCCATCACTATCCTGGAGGAATTTTCATCTCCTTGTCTCTCAAGCTTTATTGCAATCTAATCTAGATCACTAGGCCCTAAATCGAGACCAGTCTCTTATGATTTACGACAATCCAAACCTGGATCACTAGGACCTAAACCAATATTTCTCCCACAGGCTTTATCGTGTATCCCACCAAAACTGGTCAAGGGATTCCTAGGCCTTTGGGAATGGAACTTGAGACCACCTCTGCCCTGGATTCTAAAATCCATTCGGAAAACCAAAGCTCACAAGCCAAAATAAACATCCCAACATAACATGGCATTTGGAAAAAGGCTAGTCTAGGTTGAAATGCATTATCATAACCTGACAAAACCATGCCATCGACAACAAGAGAACCATACACCAACATGCAAAGCCATGCATGTCAAAACCAGCTAGGAAATCGCATATGAAAAATGTTACCTACAAGTATTACTACTGAAGTTACTTGAGTCCTACTTTCCTTTCCTTGATTCTTGCTTGATTTTCCTTTCCTTTCCTTCCTTTCCCCTTCCTTTTCTCCAACTAGAGTGCTCCAAGAAAACTTTAAGTGACCAAGCGTGAGAGGAAGAGAGGGAATAATGAGAGAGCTTCAAACTTGCACTGACCAATTTTACACTGTCAAGACATGCCAATTGATCCTCAGAAGCCTTTTTATGAATGAGGCCTCTATTTTCTTCATTTTCCATTATTTCTTTCAATTTCCTCCTCACATGCAACTTGTGACCTTTTACCTACTTTTCTCCTATTTTCCTTTATTTTCATAAATAAGTGTTCCAAAAATGCCTTTTTTCCTTTTAGTGTCTTTTCCTTAGCCTTTTCCAATTTCCTTAACCAAAACACACATCTAGTGATGCCCACTAGGATATATTTTCCCAACATTCAACTTAGAATAAGTGTCCCTTATTTGTGGTCTTATTTTGCCTTTATTAACTTTTATTACATGAACATTTCACCAGGGTTGTTACAATAGAAGAGTGTAGGTAAATCACATTATAGCTATGATTTCATGTGGGACATATTTGCAAGAGAAAATATTGCAGGCAAGACAACATGATGACAGGTATCAACAACCTAATCATAGGTTACAACAATACAGTACAAGTGATAAAGATGTGGATTATTATTTCATGACATATGGTTTGGTCAGATTTAGGGATAGGATCTATGTGCCAGACAACATTGAGCTCAAGAAGATTATCTTGAGGGAATTTCATGTCAATCCATATTCAGGTCACCCAGAATATCATAAGACATTGATATCAGTTAATAAGTTCTATCACTAGATGGACTTGAAGAAACATGTGGTTGAGTTTTCTATGAGTTATGCAACACAAGACAGACAAAAGGGTTATGCAGATAACCACAAGGTATTTAAGGATTTTTAGGTTGGGGAGCATGTGTACTTACGCATAAGGCCTAAGAGGAGTTCCTTGAGGATTGGATCATGTGCTACGATGGCACCTCGGTATTGTGTGCATTTTGAGATCCTTGAAAAGATTGTATTAGTGGCCTACCGACTTGCACTACCTCCAATAGTGAAAGTACATGATGTTTTCCATGTTTCATTTCTTAAGAAGTATGTCTAGAATGTTGATCATGTGATTGACTGGTCTGTATTGTAGGTGGAACCAGAAGAAGAATTCCAGTCGGAACCTCAGTGCATATTGTAGAAAAATACGCTGATGCTCCAAAATCTCCTCCCTGTAATTGAGAAGATGATTTCCTTTTCATGGATGAGGAAATACTACTGTCTTATTTCTACTAATATTGATCACTAAACTCATTGGTTTCATTTCCAATAGAGGTCTTTGAATTACTCTTTCTTGTAGTATGAACATATTTACTTATGTATCTCTTCTTATGAGTCTTTTTACTAGCTTCTTCCTTCTCTGATTTTCTTAGAAAATACCCATTAATTTCTTCTTCATAATATTTTGCTTTAACCAACCTTTCCTGATTTGCTTTAATATCATCTAAGTCAGTTTTCAAGTTTCTTTTCACTTGTAGAAATTCAATATTTTTCCCTTTCGCATTATTGGCTCCACCTCCAACCATTCTCATATCTATTTCATGCTCTGCTTCACTTCTAGGTGATCCCACACATGTTTTACCATTAAACTCCTCCACCATTTCGTTCCTCTAGTTCCCAAACATGATATGTTCATAACAAGTGTGGAAATTTTAGTTTTCTAGACCCAAGGTATCCCCAATGTTGTAACTACAACTCTGTTACCACTTGTAATAATTCCACTTACAATGAAATTAATGACCCCCTCTTAATTAATATAGATGTTAATTTAGGTAGTACACGTGACCATTTATGCTACAACATAGCTTAAGAGCACTATTATTTTAATGAAAATGGTTATAAGATGTGGCTAACCTCTTTGTAAAGAAATTGTTTCCCATGTTCAAATGATAATCCTTAATCAAGTATTTACTTCCAATAAAATTTTCAACTTCTAATTTTCTAAACTTGTATTTGGTTATGTAAACCCACGATTCTTCATTTCAAATGTCGACTATATACCTTATTTGCAACCATCTCTAAAAGGTTTCTTTTTATAAAGTTCTCACCACAAATGCCATCAGGTAGTGGTCATGTACAAAATATGGTTTTCTATTGTTATTTTGATACCCAAAGGGTGAATTTTAAACATGTATTCCTACTATCTATGATTATCGATATAGGATAAAAACTTATATTTTCCAACTAGGCATTTATGTGGAAATTATTCTGGAATGTTTATTTGAATGAGTGGGAAGGCTCTTCTGCGTGCCACACAGTTATTTAATTGTACGCTTGCTCCAATGACCTAGAGCTTATCTACATAGATCAACATTTTGAGTCTTATTATGGTTTTAAAATTGATTAATAATCACATTGGAGATGGAATACAAGTCATTTTGTTGTTTTTTCATGTCGTTCTAGGTGGCTAGGGTTTGACTTGTGACTCCGATAACATCTGCATTTCTTCGTTAACAACTTGAGAGTAGGTGTAGCTCTCGGCCTCTCCCATAAGCACATAGGATCCATTTGTACTATAGAAACCATGGAAATTTTCCTGTTATCTGAATGAGAAGGCTACAAATATGGATCTCCATAGTTTTTAAATCATGAAGGTAACAATTTCTATTGGAGAACTTATAGTTAGTAGCATTATTTTTCTCTATATTTACTTAACGTGTGCTTATCATTTATGCATTTTTAATTCTCTGTATGGTTTGTTTCTAGGGCATATGGATTGTTACATACCATTTTGTCACATTCAACTAAATGACCTTGAACTCGGATCAATCATCACCTATTCACACTTTGCAATCATCCCTACAAAGGAAAAAACTTCCCCTTTCCACAAGTTCCAATAATCCTGGATTACATTGGTTAATTGTTATTTTTTTTTGTGGACCATCGCACTTACCTTTAAGAAAAACTACATTGGCACAGGATGCATAGAAGGAAACTGTGTTGGCCAACACAAGTTTCTTTCTCAAAAAGTGCAATGATAGTGGGAAATGAGTAAAAAATAAAACTTAATTTCAAAGTTTCTCTTTCTAGAAGCTTCAGAAGTGGTTTCAACCATTTACTGTTGTATTAGAACTCAAAATCCTTATTTTGAGGTATTATCTCTTATATCCTAGAACTTGGCTCCCTCTAATGTGGATCTAAGCCCTAGAATGGTAAATCCAAAATGATCTCATTTACCCTATAAATTCACTACCTCCCATGTAGTCTGGGTTGGCTTTTAGAGACTCTTAGTTATGCCCTCATGCTTCTCATTTGTGTCTATAGGTCCATAATGCATCCATATGCTTGAGGTATGATTGAAGGATTCCTATTATGGCAAAGGAAAGAAAAGATAGTTGGGAGAGATATACAAGGTCAACGCCTACAAGGGTTGTAATCTTCTACTTTTATTAATACAAAAGTGCCTTGTTTTCCTATACAGTATGCCTCACTTATCCATATGTAGAAAAATGAATCCTTGGCTTCTTGTTTATGGTTTTTTGTATATGATATTTGTATGTTTTGGTTCTCTTTCTTGTTTTGGATGACTTGCATGTTCCAGTTTTAACATTTGGATTTTGAGCTAAAGCTTGAAAGCAAGGAGAAGAAGAGAGCTTGCATTGGTTCCCAAGTAAGTATTTCTTCCATATTTCAAACTTCTCTAAGGAAAGCATAACAATTTTGTCTTGGTTGTTTCTAGATCAAGCCACTAGGTCTATGGAGATTGCTTATGTACGTAGAAGGAATTTATCCATAAAACAACTTTGTGACTCCACTTGGGAATGAGATGTTCTTTAATGTTTTCTATGCCTAGCCTTTTAGGACCTATGAAATTGATTCTTATTGGGTTGTTTAGACTATTATTGGACTTAGGTGAGCTTTATTTAGAGCTTGGTTAGTGTTAGTTTTGCATGTTTCAAGAAAATTTCTCCCATCGCACTTTTTTGTTCTGAGATAGAGTGACCTAGTGCACTTGTCTCTCTCTCTCTCTGTAAGTGTGATGATTCACACTGGTTTCTATATATCACCTATGATGATGCTATAAGTGAAAAAAAATTGAATTTTCCTTACCTTGCTCTCAATTTTTTTTTGTTTTCAGTGTCTTCCTAAGTTTCTAGCCTTTTTAAGATCTTTGTAAAGCCAAAAATATGTTTGGAATTATGTGTGATTTCCTTTTTCATGAGAGTTTGTTTCTTCTTGACAATTAGGGTTTTTAATAATTTGGCTTGGTTATTGATTTTTTAAAAGAATTTCATGTTACAATTCTGATCTGTGTGAATGTTTTTTATTCAATAATATAGTCATATTTCATTTTTCATTGCATTGAAAATTGAAAAGGAAGAAAAAAAAATCATTTTCTCATGCATTAGGGCTTTGAATTTTTGAATTGGAATAGTAGAATTTGAAGATCTTGTTTGGAATTTCTTGTTTTATCCATCATTGTTTGAAATTTATTACCTTCTTTAGATAGATATTCATCGAATGAAAATATTTTTTTCTCGTGCTAGTTGCATTTTAAGGAGTTCAGGTGAATTCAATTTGATCCGTGAAACTGAAATCTTAATCAAGATCAACATTAAAATTTACCAATTAACCCAAGGATCATTTGGAACACTAATGACACATTTAGTGGTCAAGGCTAGAAGACATGTTTAGATGTCTCTAAATGTAGGAGATGTCATTATTTGTCATCGTTACATCCTGAGGATGATGGTCCATGTACAATGATGAAAAGACCCCATCGTACGATTACGCATTAGACAACACTATTATGGACTATGCTTCCACATACCTCCAGATATATTTTGGAAGTCCCCACTAGGTTGCAAACCCACCATAAGTAACTGAGTTGGTGACCTTGTTAACTATGATACACCAAACACAACATTCAAGGAGATTCCCTACATGTAATTAACTGTATATTGCAATTCACAGTGACTTGGTAAAGCTTTTTGCCTAGGTACCCCTCTTTGTTTTCATTTGTGTTTTTAATTTCTAAAATTAATTAATTAACCATGGAAGAACATCCTCGTTGTTTGCGTAGAATGAAAATATTACCTCCTCCACCTCTAGAGGAAACACTTGGTCGTCCTAAGAGAAAGAGATTGCAAACTACCAAACCCTGTACATTAGAAGTTACCCCATATGGAACTACCTATGAAATTAATTAACTAGATTCATCACTTCCTAATGAATTCAAAGTTACATCTTTGGCAATTGGTGAGTTTGAAGCAGTTGAAAATTCTCCACTAGAAGTTGTTGAGACATTAGAACCTGAAGTTATAGAACCCAAAATTGAATATTTAGAAAGCTTACAACCTAAGGTAATACAACCCGAGGAACCAAAATTCACTTCAGGAACTTATTCATCCATCTCTTTACCTTCATCTCATCCCCAACCTTTGTTTTCGAGGACTAAAGAAGAACCACTTCCACCTGGTTTGTTGAGTATACAATATTATTGAGGAAGAGCCTTCTCAACCTCAATCTCCTGCTCGATTTGTAGAGACTCATTTTTATTAATATTTCCCTTTTGTTACCCCTGATACTCAATTAAAATATCCTTTATATTGAACTCCTCGTTATAATTGACTCTTGAATTCCTCTCGGAAAACTCCTTTGAGAATTCTAGCCATCATTGAATCCACGATAGTTACCCAACCTATATCTTCCATTACGAGTGAATCAAATGAAGTTGCTGCAACATCTATGTTTTCCACTTCACGTGAAACTCGTCTATATGGTAGTCCATCAGTACCACCTAGATAAAAGTCGTTGTCGGGAACCTTTTCTAGTGCATCAACTAGTCCTTGGAATTCTCATTTACCTTCATCATCTATAATACCATTTGGTTTATCTTTACCAAGAAACCCACAACCTATTCCACTTATTGCATCCCAAACTCCTTTGGAACAACAATACACTCTTTCTCAGTGGTTTAGGACACCCACAACAACCCACTCCGCCTTATACTAGGTACCCTTTTGATGGGGGCATTTTCCTCTTTTTACTCCTTATCCTCCAGCTAGGGGGGAAACTTGTTGCTAGAATTTTCCCACCCACTGATCAAATGTTACAAGTTGGTGCTTCACCTTATGCAAGTCATATTCCTACTAGTGCTCCATTTCCAGGAATGTCCACCAATCCTTGGAATGTTACTCCTCTTGTCTCTAGCCAACTTGGTCAGGTCTCAACTCAAGTTCTGACCTGTCAACTTGCTCAAGCCTCAGGTTCCTACTTGTCAACCTGTCCAATATGTACCTCAGATTCCTATCAGTCAACATTTCTAATATGTACCTCATATTCCCATCAGTCAACATGTCCAAGTCACACTTCAAACAAGTTCACTAGTTCAGGTTGTATCTCAAATACAAACTAGTCAACCAGTACAAGGAATCTCTTAGATCTCATTTACCCAACCTGTTCACGGTGTATTACAAACCTCATCTAACCCACTTGGCTAGAATATACCCTAGGTACAAGTAAATCAATTTGTTCAGGGTATGCCATAGGTACAAACTAGTCAAACTGGTCTAGGAATGATGCAAATTCCATATGGACAACCTTTACAAAGCATGCCACAAGTTACCATTGGCCATATGAAAACCATACAACAACCTTATCAAGGTAAATATATCCAAGGTTTTCCTTTCCAACCTTATGAGGGATTTCCTGGAACTGGGCAACCTGGTATGGGCTTTCCTGCTTTTTAGACCAATTCTTATCCTGGTAGAATACAAATGCTAGTGGCTCAACCTATTCCATCGTATCTTAGATATACTCCACCAATAGTTAACCTTTACCCACAAGGTTACTAGGCTCCTCAAACATACTTTAATAGGTAGTTACCTTTCATCACAACATTAGAGTTACCATATCTCTCTGGGCTAACTCTGACTCGATTTATCATTCTTCTTGGTGGCTATCTATTCCTACCAAATTCCCAAGTGATATTCCTAAGTTTAATGGAAACCCTGGAAAAGGCTCGTTAAACCATATTATGACTTATCATGTATGGTGTTCCTTCAACTCTTTAAATGATTATTCTATTTGTTTGCATCTTTTCCAAAGAAATATTACTAGTGCGAAATCTAAATGGTATGTCGGATTTCCTAGAGCTTCATTCAACAACTTAAATGCATTGTACACAAAATTTCTAACTCTTTTTCAGTTACCAATCTGTTATGAAACTAGTACCAAACTTTTGACCTCCTTAAAACAATCTGACTCTAGTCACATATCAAATCACATATATGAGTGGAGGTGTTGTCGTTGTTTGGTCAAAACTTACATTTTGGATTAGTTGTTGGTAGAATGGTTCATTAAGTCTTTACTTCCTTCTATAACCGAGGATGTCACCAAAGGCAAAGGTATTTCCAAAGAGAAAGTCATCGCTCATTCCTAATATTTGGATTTAATTTACACTCAATCTGAGACACTCTACGACAAAATACCCAATGCTCTGTGATCATATCATACTTTTCCAATTCCTCCCTTAAAGTAATCACATGATACTAATGGTATGATTGGTTTCGTTGGTCCACAGTCAAGGAGCAAGTTCTCTGGTCAATCTAACATGAAGTCTACTCCTACTGTGACCAATCAGAGTCCCTATCGTACTGCTCCTATGAATACTTCTGAGATTAATGTTGTTCAATATGCCAAAGGAAAATTTCAGCAAATGGGAAGTAAAAAGAAGGGTAAAGGTAAGAATAAACAAGAAAAACCTCCACAAGTTAAGTAGAAAAATTCCTCTCCTGGGGAGAAACGTAAGTCACATTATCCTTATCTCATCTGCAATGAATACCATTTCACTAAGGACTGCCTGCATCGAGCATAAATTAATTGATTCTTTAAATCCTCATCTACTACAACTACCATGTTGATGTACCCTTTCTCGAACCAAGAGATGAATATGGTTGTGCAAAAACCATCCTCCTCTTCCCAAGTACTGATGTTAGTGGCCACCAGAAATAAGGAAGATGTCTTGGCTACTACATGAAATAAAGACTATGGTAACCTGAATCCTTCAAATGGAAAGGCTACTGATCAACCCTCCAATTCAACTCCACCTAAATTTGTTTTTATCTTGGTTTAATCCATGAGATCCCACATTCATTCTTGGAATATGGCGTGGGGGTGATTGGTTGAAAGAGAGACTTGGTTCAGGTCAATCTATGGTCACGTGGTATGTGGAAGTCCCTGATTTGGTTGGTATTTTCATATGTTAATATGAGACATTTCCTTATTATGATCTATGAATATTTTTAGTGATTATGCTGGAAATATTATGGATGAGTTGCCATGGTTTTTATGCTAGTTATGTGATGTATATTACTTCTGGATCTTGACATGTTTTATTGAATATATAAATGGTTAATGAACGTATGGACTAACAAATGTTATTGCAACTATTATGAGAAGGCATTAAACCTTCTTGGTGATTCTCAAACAAGTTTTAGACTCCTATGATCAAATATACATTCATAACATGTAACTTATATGTTCACCATATGTTTGACGAAATGACTGTCATGGTTAAGCCTGGTTAGGTCAATTTCTTGTTCAAGCTTGTATGTTTAGCATTTTCCTTATGCCATTTATCATTTTGAGATGTCTCAGGTAGTTTTGGGTAGTGATCTAGAGGCTAACCTAGAATTGTGGCTTAGATCTTGGTACCACACCCTCTGAACTGGGCAAGTTGGGTCATAACCGCACTCAAGCAATGATGTGCATGTGGTTAGAGGCCTTCTACTGCACTCAGGCAGTGTTTTGCATGAGGATGGAGGCCTTCAACCGCACCCAAGACTTATCATGCATGTGGTTGGGAGACTAAGTCAGTGAAAATGAGCCTCAACTTAGGGTTTAGTCACCCGGGGTGGTTCTTTGACCCTTGAGTGTCCTGTAGCCCTAAGGGATGTTGTGAGTTGTCAATTGTGATCCGTTTGTAGACCCAACTTCCTTAAAACGATTTTGGAGGTCAGGTCATGTCATAGTAACTCTTCGTCTCATGTTTACCCTAGCAGGAAGGTGAAATTGGGTAATGTGGGAGGGGGGATTACAATATTGGTACAAGAAGATGGCTTAGGTGACAAACACCCAATTTACTACTTGAGCCATAATTTGACCGACACTGAAGCCAAGTACTCTCATGTTGAAAAGTTAGCTTTGGAAATTATGCAAGTTGTTCAAATATTTTGTCACTATATCCTGCTTCATAAAATTTTGGTGGTTTCAAATTGCAACCCCATGACCTACATATTGTCACATTAATTGCTGGGGGGGAAATACTCAAAGTGGATCGTTATACTCCAATATTTTGATTTAGAGTTCATTAAATCCATGTCTAAGACATATTTAGTCTTTGTTGAACTAATATGCGACCTTCCTTCTCCTACGTCAAAATAAAAAAATGATGACTTTCTCCTAGATGAGACTTTATTTTTAGATTGACTCCTCTGATCCATGGTATGTAGATATCATCATTTATCTCTAGACCTAAACTTTCTGGCCTGAGACCACTCGTTCCGATCAACGTCATATTCGATACCAAGCTTTCCATTATATCATAATCAATGACACTCTTTATCGTCATGGTGTCGATATGATCTTATGATGGTGCATCATTCATGAGTAGACTGAGAAAGCTTTAAATTATTCTCATGTTGGAGCATGAAACATGCATATGTTTGGATATGCTATCACCCAAAACATATTACGTTTCGGTTACTTTTGGTCAACTATTTTCAAAGATTGTATCCTAGCGGTCGAAAAGTGTCACACATGCCAGATCCATAACTGTAAATCCCATGCTACACTTGCTCCATTGCATTAGTTGTCATTGTTGACCCTTTTCCAATTGGAGTATAGACTTCTTGACATGTAACCATTGCTTGTCCAAGGGGCATGGTTGCATAATAATTGCAATTGATTATTTTACTAAATGGGTCGAAGCGATGCCTATATATGACAACAATGAAAAAATTGTTGCATTATTACTTTTTAACCACATTATCACAATATTTTTTGTACCACAAACTACAGTCACAGACCATGGCAAACATTTTCACAATTACACGATGTATGAATTGACTACCAAGTTGGGATTACGACATGATAGCTCAACTCCCTACTACCCACAAGCCAGTAGCCAAGTAGAAGCCATTAGTAAGGTATTGAAAGCAACACTTCAACACATGGTACAGATTCACAAAGTGAATCGGAATACTATCCTTTTTCCCCTTTGTGGTCATATTGCACCTTTGTTTGAACCGTGACCAAATTCACACCTTTTAAGCTGGTGTATGGTCTGAAATTTGTTATTCTATTTAAATGTGAAATTTCATCATTGAAAGTTGCTATCGAACTTCTTCCCGCTACCTCTATTGCAAAAAAAAAAAAAAAAAAAAAAAACAAAACAAAAACAAAAACAAAACAAAAAAAAAAAAAAAAAAAAAAAAAAAAAAAAAAAACAAAAAAAAAAAAACAAAAAACAAAAAAAAAAAAAAAAACAAAAAAAAAAAAAAAAACAAAAAAAAAAAAACAAAAAACAAAACAAAAAAAAAAAAAACAAAAACAAACAAACAAACAAAAAACAAAAAAAAAAACAAAACAAAACAAAAAAAAAAAAAAAAACAAAAAAAAAAAACAAAAAAACAAAAAACAAAAACAAAAACAAAAAAAAACAAGAACAAAACAAAACAAAAACAAAAACAAAACAAAACAAAACAAAAACCAAAAAAAAAAAAAAACAAAACAAAACAAAAAACAAAAACAAAAACAAAAACAAAAACAAAAAAATTGTTTTTTGCACTTAGCTCATCTAGATGAGATGCGACACAATGTTGCGGTGGAAAACAAGGCTCAAAAAGAATGTATCAATGCATAAGTTTACCAAAATGTTAAACCTCGTGCATTTTTGGAAGGTGATTTGGTCTTCTTGTATGATCAAGAAGCTGATAAATTAGGAGACGAGAAACTTGAACCAATGTGGTTAGGTACATATATAATTAAATGTGTACTTGCAAAAGGTGCCTATGAGCTTTTATACTTTGACAGAATTCCCTTGGCATAACCTTGAAATGGGTTGTACCTAAAAAAATACTATGCTTAAATTTTTTCTACATAGTCATTGTGTACATACTATATAGGATTGCTAGTGTGTTTACAGTGTGTTTGTAAGGAGTTTTATACTACGTTTTCTTATACATTTTATTTGTATATGTCAACCTTCCCTCAACTATATTTTGGTTATGCTGATGGCGCTAGTCATAGTACCTAAAACCTTTCCTCTGCAACATGGCAAATCTATGCTCCGACTGACGAGTTAGTGAGTCTGCAAGGAATATCCATCGATCACACGACTAACAATATTACTGAGATAATACTGTGATCGAACTATTGTTTGATGAAATTTCATGTGGTATTCGCCATTTGATTGTCAAACTTGATTCACAACTCATGGTGCTACATTTAAATAACATTTATTGAGTAAGGAGTCCAACTATGCTACACATATTCTTGAGAGTTCGCCTCTTAGAGAGACATTTTGATTACATTAAATATCAACATGTCCCAAGAATTATTAATACATTGACATATGTGTTAGTTAATTATGTATTGGATAGATATTTGCAGGATCTGTAAACATACAATCATCATCATACATTGTACATGATAATAGAATAAGTAGAAAACATCCATAGATGAGAAATTGTAAATAGTGTTTTAGTTTTATAAAAATCGTGTCTAAGACACATATGGCTAATGGCCTATAATATAAAAATACATGTGAGACAAAATGTGGCTCAAAATCCCCTAGGTGACTAATCTTGATGATGATCATGGTAGCACATGACCGCACGAACAATGTTGTGCAACAATCGGCTAATCCGAGCCAACACCCCTATGGTGTATCTATGTAAATAGATAGATGTCATCAACCCATGTATCCAGAATGATGTGGGTCAAAACCTATATGTGATGATCAAACTCGGCCAGTGTCTCCACTAGATCTGGGTCTGCCATATTTTCCATCTCTGATCCACTTGCTCCTCCTTGAACAAAGTGTGGTTGTGCTCATCGATGGAGCAGGGACATGCCCACTGGTTGCGTCGATCCAATGTTTGCATGAAAAAACAATAGATAGTCTCTAAAACTTATTAAAAACAAAAAAATGTAAAAAATAAAAACCAAAAAATATCCAAAATGACAATTCTTTGTACTTGCATCATCCCACTGCTCTCCCTCAAGTAAAATGAGCTCTAGAGCTCCCTAGAAATCTACTCCATCATAAGGATAGTCCTCAATCTTAACCAACTGCTCTTGCAGCCACCTGAAGAAAGTAGGAGTGAACATCATCATAGGCCCTCATCCATGTCGAGCCATCAAGTCTACACATTACCTTGTGTGAGGCTCTCTAGGTCCATGTAGCTCATGAGATATCCTCTAAGGTAACAGTAATGGTACCCTCTGCAAAGAAAATTATACTATGATAGAGCTAGACTTGAAGTTTTTTAACCACCCATTTTTATCCTTGTTCAATTTCTCCTTTACATTTACCAAAATCCCTTAACACCAATTAAAGAATGAAGGTGTCAAACACTCTAGTGCATACTGCATCTAAGACTTGGTAGTTGTGTGAGGAGCAGCGCTACCGACCAATTGTGTAACATGAATAGAATGGTTTTGAGGGGAAAATGGAAAATACATTTTATCTTGATCTTCACATACTTGCTAGGTTGAGAGGAAGGTTAACAAAGGATAGCTATATAATCCCTCACTGTCTCTCTGCCTCTCCTATATCGAGACAAAGAAATAGGAGCCCCTCTATGTGAAAGCCATGTTAGAAAATATATTTCTCCAACATCTATAGATACCATATGCTCTCCAATCCTGAATAATTTCCCCTGAATATCCCAAGCTCTTACAAAATACTCCAACAAATCTAAATGGGTCCTCCTGCCCAAAATTTGAAATAATTTCACTAACCCACAATTCCTCAATGCTTGCACTATAGCTGGATCATTTGCTCCCATAATGTCTTGCATTTAATTCTCTCTTTCTCTCCAACTTAGCACCATTTTCACTCCTGAAAAATACCTATAAAAAGTAAGTAATAAACACATAAGATCAACAATGTGAAAGATTTTGGGAAAAACCAACTTAGAATTAAAATTTTGAAACCTTTTATGTGCCCATCGCATTGTCTATTCATGGATAGTGCGTCCCATTGCGCTTACCCTTCATGGTAAGTATGCTAGGCCAAGGGTGAAATTTAGTTCCTAAAAGCTTCCAAAACTTCCCAAAATATGCATAAAGCGAAAAACGAAAACTGTGAAAATGACGAGAAAGGACAAATCTTTTACTTGGAATTGATGACAATGAAAATCGTCCACCAGATTGACCACAATTGTCTGTTGAAGAATAAAGGTAAAAACCACTCTGGTCTCTCTCAAAATGGTAAAATTATTATGGTAAGAAATAAATTACTTCTAAAATGAGTCATTACTTTAATATTTTTTTACCTGGTTTTTCCATATATCATATATTTTTAATGTTTTTATGATTCTATTATATATTGAAATTTTAATGGAGGTCATTTTGATGAATGAGTATAATTTTATTTCTTTTTTGGGCTAGTTAAAATTTATGAAAAAGGAACCCCCTGGAGTCCTATTTAAGCTCGTTTTAGACTCCCAGAACATGAAAAGAATACTGAGAACTTCTCTTTCCAAACTCGTTAAAGTAAATGAAAAGATGTCTACCCAGTATAAGTTTAACCCTTTCCTAAACTAGATGGACCATTTACAAAAAATGAATACTTTAGTCAAACATGGCTAAAATGTTATCTTGGGTATTGTTTTATTCCTTTTCGGGCCCAAGAGACTAAATTTACGAAAAGGAACATCTTGGAGTTTTCTTTTCTACCTCTTTTTTAAACTCTCTAAACATGAAAACGAAGTCAAGTTATACCTTCACTAGACTCATAAAACCATTAAATATTGTTAGAATTGTCGAGTATGATGAGGTCAAATTCTCAGGGTTCATTAAAAATAATTAGAAGGATTCGTCGAAAGGATGAACTTATAGGCCAAGCATATGTTATTTTCCTCAAGCTTCTTAAAAAAGAAAGAGGTACATGCTAGAAATGGTTGGTAAATTGGGGAAAGAGGTCATAAAAACTATTTATGGTGGTGAGTCGCTCTTGAACATGACACTCTCTAACCTTAGTGATTGCTTTGAGTTTGGGAATCTGATTGCCTCTCTATTGGTCACACATTAATTAAATCCTTCATGATGGGTCATTGAGTTAATGCTACCAACTCCATAAAGTGTCGCCGATATGTTTAAGAGAAGTCCACCCTCAGCTTACATCTGCTAGAATGCTTTTAAGCCTTCTTTAATGTTTTTTATCCTTGAACCAACTCTTAATCATCAACATTCTGTGTCAAACCTTGATACCCGTTTCATGTTGTTCATGGGCGATACATTAAGGCCCTCTTGCGATGGGTCGATTTCTATCGACATGAACACAGTATCCAAGAATTTGACTTAGAAACTCCCTTCAGTGCCTTGGAGCTTGCCTACCTCAGTGGCAAGTTTCCTAGCTTTCGGAGAAAAAAAAATTCATCATCATTGGCCTTCGACAGGAAGATTTTGTGTGTTTTTATACTTCAACTCATTCATTCATGCCTCATATACTGTACTTAGTACCTTGAGAGCCATTATCATTATCACTGGTTCCTCTCACGTCTGTTAACGAATTTCATCATTGGTTGGTAATTAGATGGTGTTTACCATGTTCGAATCCAACACATCTATTCACATGGTTAGACTCATACTATCAAGTGACGAGGTAGAAGACTTAAATTCATCCATTTGGGTTGTGATTTCAGGATTCATACAATATTACAAAGTATGATGGCTATAATCATGTAGAAAATCATCCAAGCATGGGTCCAAAATCTGTCAGTAGTGGACATGAATTTGATCATTGTACATGTAAACTGGCTTATATGCTGAGTATAGGTATGCCTACCTCAGTGATGATATCATGATGATAATGTATTGTAACAAACAATTGATGATCTCAACAAGTCGATTCTTGATCCATACTTTTCACATGGTAAATCACTTCATCCTCATCCATTTCCTATGAATTTGTACTTTAGGGGGGAATTTGTTACAAGCCATTTTTCACATTCAACCAAATGACCTTGAACCTATATCAATCATCATCCATTCACACGTTGCAATCATCCCCTAAAAAGATAAAATAATCTCGTTTCTAGAAGTTCCAAGAATCCTGGATTACACTGGCTAAAAGCCCATTTTTTATGGATCATCATACTTACCTTTAAGATTGACTATGTTGACACAAGATGCACACATGGAAACTACGTTTTCCAACATAGGTTACTTTCTCAAAAAGTGTGATGAGAGCAAGAAATGAGTAAAAAATAAAAAATAAATTTTGAAGTTTCTCTCTCTAGAAGCTTCAGAAGTGGTTTCAACCATTTTATGTTGGATCATATCTCAAACTCCTTCTATTCAGGTTTTATATCTTATCTCCTAGAACTTAGCTCCCTTTAATTTGGATCTAAGTCCTAGAGTGGTAAATCCCAAACCACCTCATTTACCCTATAAATTCACTTCCTCCCATAGAGTGTAGGTTGGCTTTTGGAGACTCTTAGTTATGCCCTTGTGTTGCTCATTTGTGCCTAGAGGTCCATAACCCATACATATGCTTGAGGTATGATTGAAGGCTTGATATTATGGCAAATAAAGGAAAAGATATTTGGGAGAGATCTACAAGGTCAAGGCCTACAAGGGTTGTAATATTCTCCTACTTTTGTTAATACAAAAGTGTCTTTTTTCCTATACATTATGTCTCACTTATGCATATGTAGAACAATGAGTCTTTGGCTTCTTGTTTAGGGTGTTTGTATATGATATTTATATGTTTTGGTTCTATTTCTTATTTTGGATGATTTCCAGGTTCCAATTTTAGCATTTGGAGTTGGAGCTAAATCTTGCAAGCAAGGAGAAGAAGAGAGCTTGCACTGGTTCCCAAGTAAGTATTTCTTCCATATTTCAAACTTCTCTAAGGAAAGCATAACAATTTTTTCTTGGTTGTTTCTAGATCAAGCCACTAAGTCTAGGGAGATTTCTTCTGTCCACGTAAGGCATTATCCATAAAATATGGAGCTATAGTTTCTTGGCTTATTCAATTACTTCTTGGATTTTTTTACTCTGTTTCTTGTCATACCTTAGTCAGGTAATTCCCTATTTTTTGGGCAAGATGTCCTTATATTGAGATTTTTTGTTCAAGTAATCACTGGTTCTCCTCTTTGGTTTTCAAGTGTGGTGTATTAAAGGATCATTACTAAGTTCCCCTCTATTTTTGAGGGTTTACTCATCATATGTGTTTAAAGCTTTGTCATCTGTTACCATTCTTCTTTTGGTAATTAGTCTATTAATATTATAGATCTTACAACCATTATATCCATTTTGAATTTTCTTAGATTTTCTTCTGTTACGAGAGGTTTTACTCCCCAATCCTAGTTTTTGTTAATTCACATTAGTTCAGGTACACTCATCCTATATGGAGCCTTGGAAATGGGAACAACACTTGGTACAAGATCAGTGGTGAAATCAATGTCTCTTCTTGGAGGAAGTTTTGATATTTCCTCTGGAAATACATCTTTAAACTCTTCTAAGATAGGTTATTTAGTCAATGACGATTGTTGGTAATTTTAAAATAGTTATTGCACTTGAACAATTAATAATTAACATCCCTTTAGCATATTTCTTCATTTTTACAACAAAAATCCACCCGATAGAAATGTTTCTTGGTATGTCTTGAACCATGCAAGATCTTTCTTGATTGATAGTGATTTCAGACTTCCCTTTCCATTTCTAGGATAGTTATGGTGTTGTTGGTGTTCCACCTTTTTGTTTTTTTTTTTATTGGTTCTTAGGTTCCCTATGGATTTGGGTTGGAACAAACGCTTTGGAATCCCTAGAGCAATTTGGGTTGAGCTACTAGTTCCTAGAGTAGTAGGTTGGGATAAACGCTCTGGAGCCATTGGTGGGTTGAGTTACTAGTTCCTGGGGCCATGGTTGGAACAAACAAACTAGAGCCCTAGAAGTTTGTGGGTATACTTATTAGTTCCTAGAGTCCTGGACAACTTGGGTAGAGACCAATCTGGTTGATGTTAGCGATTTCCATACTGTGGAGGTGGAATCACTGTGGTTGAGGGTTGAGGTTTTTTGCATAGATAATTTTAGGGGCGAATCTTTGCCCATGGGAAAAATTTAAGGGGTTTTATATTTTGGAGGATGAATTTTTTATAGTACACCCATTTTATTTTTCCCAAAAATTATTTAAAAAATAAATAAATATTGTATTTTAGCCACCACAATTATGAAAAATAAGCCCAATAAAACACAATTTCGCATCTCCAAATTTCATTCCAAGCCCTAATTCGCCTTGAAAACATCTTTTGCAGGTGGGATTTGCTTCCAATCATCCTTGAGTTCCAGGAATAGCACTGGTTAGGTGAAATTTCTCCCTCTACCATCAGTGATTAAGAAAAGTAGCAGAATGTCAAAAACTGGGGGCATTAGCAATGCAGTGAATGCGGGCACAGAAGTACCAATGGATTGGGGCAACTGGGATTTCGCCTCTTCCTTGGTTCTCAATGTTCATTGCCTTTTTGAATTTCTACTATAATTTGGTATGTGGGTTTTTATTATTATCTCACACCTTTAGCTCTGAAAATTTGGGATTTTATTTTAAGTAGCATCTAGCTTAGAATGGATCTATGTTTCGTATGTTTATTATTAAATGTAATAATAAATTTTATTTATGAATATAATATGAAATGGATCTGTAGAAATCTCGTGTACTCTAAATATGAAAACCTATGTTTTCCAATGAAAGGGCATACTTTTAAACAATCCCATATTTGTCTTAGTTTATGTATGACAATTTTCTATGAAGATAGACAACTTTCTATGATTATCTCCAATATGGTCTTCCAACTCTTAGTTACAAGGACTAGCACATACCCATCTAGACCTCCCTTTTATGCACCTCGAGTTCGTGGAGTCCTTGATTACATATCTCCTGAATTTCAGTATATGATATATTTCTCATTTTTGTGAACTCGGATGTGTATTATGTAGCTGGAAGTTGTGCAACCTTGATGTGCATATAACACCCTAGTTTAGATGGGTTTGTATTAGTGTGTGTAGTCAATTCACACAATTCATCATTTATATTCACTAAATCATTTCACATAAAAAAGCATAATGTGTTGATATATCCCTTAACCTATCACGGACTATTGAGCACCTGTCTTTTCCTAATGCAATAATAATTTTTTCATATAAATAGGCTATCCTTAATTTTTC
Source organism: Pinus taeda (assembly GCA_000404065.3). Lineage (NCBI taxonomy): Eukaryota > Viridiplantae > Streptophyta > Pinopsida > Pinales > Pinaceae > Pinus > Pinus taeda. The sequence goes on from APFE031520280.1 coordinate 23,674, forward strand.
CAGCACTGATTTATGAAGATAAAAAACTCATTTAGAATTGTTATATATATTGTAGTTTTGCTTTTGTTTGTAGTGTAATTTTATGACAAAAGGTTATTTGATAGTTACCCTTTGTTCAAAGGCCTCAACTAAAAGCAAGTTAACAAGCGTTAGTTAGAGCTACTTCAATCCAACGTCAAAATTGCATTAATACTTCAACGTTGGCTTAAGTCATGCCCTTTTCCTATTGGAGACAAGGAAAGAGCAAATTTTTAGACTAGAATGATAAACTTAACACCTCGGGACGTGATGCATAGCATCTTTGAGCATGATATGAAATCTCACTAAATTATAGGAGTAACTAATAATTCCTTACCTCATATAGTTATATCTGTAAAATATATTTACTTGTGAATTTTTTATACGTAAAATATGCTTCTCCACCATCTTATGCAAAATCCATGGTTGATATCATGATATCTTAATCAATTCAGAATCCCTATTGATGATAGTTTTTTCTCCCAATCTTTTAATATGTCTTCTTATACTAATTTCGTCTAACCAGAGACAGATTTTAATGAAATGTTGACATATCAGGAAAGTTGAGGTTTTCATGTAAAGCTAAAGTTATATGTACTAAAAGACAAGGAAATGTTTCAATATTGGTAACTGTTGCAATAGTGATTCTTTCTTTGTTATGTTTTTTCATGGTAGCGTTATTCATCCGTTTATTCTTTCCAATTTATTTTATTTTTCATGGTATCATTTTTCATCAATTCTATCTTTTTAATTTTATATGTGCATTGTTATCTGCACTGATATTTTTAGTATATCACGAATTTGGGAAAAAAATTGGGCATTCGCTGGTTCTACTTAATCTTCTTTTTATTTTTCTTGAACTTTCACTTTGTTGAGTTTCAAGCGTCATTTATCTTGAATCCTTGTCTAGCTTGTTAGTATAGGGAAGGGGAGAATGAAAGAAATCATAAAATTTTCTAGGAATGACTAAAAATTGGCAATAAGATAGATGTCTACATGAATATATTATATAGCAAATTTGAAACACATAAGGTTTCTATATTCCAGAGTAATTTCAATAATGAAAAGAGAATACATAAAAAGTTTGAAGAAGAGAATGGAGAAGTAGAGCAAGAATTAACTCATGGAATATGTGCCAAATCCTATAAGTGTGCTCTATTTAGGCGATGTATAGCTGGTATGAGTGCCATTCAAAAACAATCAGAATGTTGTGCTCCTTGTCAATAATAATAAAGTTACTCAAGATTCAACAAATGGTCCTATCGGCTGAAGAATCATGTGTAGTTTGATGTGTGGTTGGGTATTTCTTTGTTACCCTGAAAGTTTACCTACCCCCTATTCTAGACTCTAGTAGATGAATTTATTTTTATCCTCAAGTCTGAAGTATTCCCTAGCAATAGAAATTACCTAGATATAATGATGACATGGAGGTCTAAGTCATATCCAAAGAGAACCCATAAGGTGCCTTATGTGGAACTGCAACAGAGTTACCAGTAATGGGAGATAAAGGAAACATGGGAATATGCAACAACATGTGCATTTAAAAGACAAATTACGATAAATTTCACATAAATTTACAAAAATGTCCTCAGTCAAATTCTTTACCTTAAAATTGAATCATTATGGAGAAAAACAAGAATTCTAAGATCTAATTTTCTCCCAAGACATTAATATGAATGCAAAGAAAAGTTATGACTAGGAGATAGAGGACTTAGCTTGAATGATGTTCTAAGAGAAATAGTTAAAACATAGAACAACATGTGAAATACCTAAACTTCTCCATCTTATAATCTTGTAGAAAGGGGAAATATATATTTTCAATTGAATAAAGGAATTCAAGTAAACATTATTGCAATGTTATTCTTGCTCAACTAATCACCTCACAATTGTTCCAGAGAGTAGCTTCTCGTAAGACTAATAGTAACAATAAGAGAATGATTTACAACAAGCAATATATGGGATATATATTAGCTATATTGAATGGGACAACTATATCGTAATTGTATTATGTTGTTTGTCCTTTAGACAATGTCTTGGAAAACTTGTGAATTGGAATGATTTGCTAAAAATTCCACTTGGTTGCAGTTGGAAGGTGATCCCTCAGGTTAGAGATGCCTTTCAAAATTTGACTCTCTTAACTGTTTCCAAGTTGAAACCTACATCCTTTTCTTACCATCTTCTTTACAGCCGAGAACAAACAAGGGTGGTAGATTGAAAATCCAATGACTAGTCTTTGATTGGTATTAACTGAAGAATACCTTCTTTCTCTACATCAACCTAGTAACGTCATTGACTTCATATAAAGTTTGACTTCATTTCATAACAAGTCTTTGGAAGCCCTCTGCCTTAGCCCCAAATTCAGGGCATTGTAATTTGAGCATCTTGACTTCTTTGTTCTTATTGGAGATCTGCAATTTGGTTTATGTTTTCCTCAATAACGACTAATTTTGTGACAGCTAAATGGGTTGTTGAATATTTTACTCTAAAAATTTAATTGTATCCTATTGAAACTTGCATGACACAGGAAAATTCTTCAGCTCATATATTACTTCAAGTGTTCCCACAAATTCCATTCAGCCTAGCTAACCCACTATTCCTGAATCTTCTTACTTCTTGGTATCTTCCATGCAATCCAAAATTGTGATTCTTTGTTGGTTCATTTTTGCACTCATTTATCTGTTGTCTTCTCAAGTGCCTCCAAAACTAGCCATTAGATTTGAAGGAAACTTATCATTATTCGACTTAAAATAAAAATTGAATTTTAGATTTCATTTGAATTTAGGCATTTTAAAAAATATTCCTCAGATTGAATGCATTCTACATGCCCACAATGTCTCATAAATCTTAGGATGTTTGGCTTTATTTTATGATATCCTGTTCATGATTACCGTTTATAACACTTGATGGGAAAGTTTGAGAAATTAAAATAATGTGATCACTTGTGTGATATCCTGTGCATAATTACCATTTATAACACTCGATAGGAAAATTTGAGAAAATAAAATCATGTGATCACATGATCATCCGATTATGTGATCACTGATACGATATCCTGTGCCTAAGTCATGTGGTTCAAGTTCATGTTCAAATTTGACAACCTTGAATTTCATTTTAGTTTGGGCATGCATTGTTTACATTTATATATGGGGAGTTTTCATTGTGTAATTACCTTTCACTTGTTCAATGGAGTAGTTTCTCTTAAGACTAAGAGGAAGATGATGAGTTTCATCATGCAATATAAGTTTCTAGTTTTAAAGCTATTTTTGGATTTTTGACTCTCCTCTAATGAAAATAAATTATAGTAAAGAGGTGAAGATGAGACCCGAAACTAATTGTTGGCCACTTGAACAAATTGGCAGTTCTCACTTACAAATAACTATGTGTGTGTTCTTGATAACTTGACAAGTTTTTTGCATCTTAGTTCTCATGGCACTAAGAGTTATTTATGTCATGTGTTATTTTCTAGATTGACGAATTTTCAATATTGCAACCATGTTTGATGATATTTTTTAAATTACTAGATGTTGTGTTCTTTCCTACTGATATTTACTTATGAATGATAGGTAGGGAAATTTATTGAATATACAATGCCACCACTACTTATGAGCCCCATTAGGAGACTGTCTTAACAACACGAAGAGAAGAGACAACTCTTTCTTTAGAAGTATTCATTTTTGTTTAGAGAATATAAGATACCCTTTAGTTTATGATTGATTAAGTATGAATAGTAAGAAATATAAATTATATAGTATAGATACTCTTTAGTCATCATGTATGCTAGGAGAGATAAAGTATAGGAGACAGAAAGTTTACTTTTCAGAGAGGAGCCTGTATAGAATAACTCTTTGAATTCAACTCCTCTTACTCATTGAGGAATCCTTACTACTAGAGACTTTAATTAAAACCAACATAGGAAAGCAGAGCGAAGTATTTAGTTCAACAACAAAGAATAATAAATACATACCTTATATTACTTAGTATTGTTTATAGAGACCAGATAGAAAGGAAACCCTCCATTTTATCTCCTTCAAAAAGGATTGGTTCCTAATCAAAGATACTTATCCAAGTGTTTTTTAATAATATCTCTTTGCAAAAAGGATTGTTTAATAACTAGAGTACGCCTTAACCAGTTCATGACGCAGTCTCGAGCATACAGTCCAAGTCGGACCTTCACTGATAGCTCTAACATTGTCAACCTTACTTGTCCTTGATTAAGGGATCGTGCAATTCCACTATATAGTCATTTTTAGCTTGTATTTCTGGAAGCTTGATAATTTGTTCTACTGGGTGTATTGTATATGAATCTACTACCTGAGGTCACTTTCTGCAAGTTGGCCCTTTTACTATGGCCTTCTTCCAGCAATTGGGGGATTTTGTTCATTAGATGTTATAGTTGTTGGTCCTCTTGAACCCTTCTTTCTGCTTGTTGACTGAGCACACACTCTCGCCTACTAAAGACAAAGTCAAGCCATCCCCGCCCGTAGACAAAGCCGCCTCATAGGAAGAGTAATTTATTTTATGAAGAGCCTCATTGAGCTAGAAAATTAACCATTTTAGGTTTTCAGAGAAGAGATGTTCTTGAGCTAGAAATTAAGTATTGAAAGGTGGTGTTTCCCGGCGTTTCCCATTTAGAGTCATACTAGTCATACCACATCTGTAAATCATGGGAATTTCAAGATTGAAAGGGTTCCTAGAGCTTACGAGTTTCTTTATGCAAGGGTATCGAAAATAGAAAATAGAGGACAAAAAGAGCATGAGTCTAGTGTTTTTGATGGGAAATTGCAAGCTAGAAATCCAGGGCATCTCCATCTATTGTGATCCCCCGTTTTCACCAGCTCTTGTTTTGTAGACGCCACAATAACATGCATTGACCACTTGGAAATTTATCAACCACCTTAAATGACTTTAGTGTTTTGTATAATAATAACATAACATTTAATCCCTGTCAACCAATGTTAGCATTAGTTTGTAGTTTCAAAATTCGAATGAAATAGATCCAATATATACATGGTTATAAACTCTCAGCCTCGGGAAGAGACCAAATAGGAAGACAATTTTTTTTACTAGTCCTCAGAAATAAAATTTAATAGGTTGCAATATTGTTCATAGATGACAGGGATAAAAAGATTAGTTTAATTTTCAAACAAACCAATGCTCCAAAATAGTTATGATTACTATAGTCACATGTGAGACAATGGGGACTAATAATAGCATTGTGAGTGATTAAATTGTAGACAAAGCATGTTTTGATCTATTTCTTATGTTTCTAGACTATAAAAATTGTTGACTTATCTAGGATATCTATAGATATTATATTCTCATTTTAATAGTGGTACAACATAGCTTTCTCATCACTGTATATTAGAATGTCATTCTAAATGCAATGTTTGATGGGATGAATTCATCAAATAATAAAAGGAATAAATTCTACTGGAACTTGCCTTTTCTTAGAAGTGGAGTATATGATGGGATGACTAAATTTCCAAATTATTTTCTTATCTCCTGTGTAGCTTAATTTGTGATTGTTAACCAATCCAAAAGTTTTGGGACACTTAATGCAAAAAAGCTAAACAACACATGAAATAGATTAGGATTTGGTAGCCTATCACCAAAGTCCTCTTGAAATTTCATTTTTTATCTAAAATATCACCATCATTCATATGTTGAGCTTTTTTGTTTGTTGAGTTTTCTCCCTCATCTAGCTTTCTATTAATGAAACATATTTGTATTTGTGAATCATGTTCCTAGCTATGCAAAATTTTTCTTTTCTTAATTAGGCAGTTTTAGTATTTAGACCATTAAGGAAGCTTGTTATAAGATCCAGTTGTTTCCCAACAACTCTCTTTTATTTTTGGGAAAAACAAAGGGTCCCTCATATAAAATTTTGGAAATATCACATTGCTTTGCATTTGGATCCCTATTTTTAGATATTTTTGGTTTTCTTATTTTGTCATTTTTGAAATTTCCATCATCTTCTTCTTGTCGATATGTTTCCATCAATATAAAATTTGTCGATTTTTGAATCCTAGATAATAAAAAAATACACTTGTTTGAATTTGTAACTATTTTTCAATTAATTTTCAATTATTTATATATTATTTTATATTATATTTAATTTTTCCATATAATTTTTTTCCCGCGAATGCCAAACTATGGTTATTATGTGATTTTATTTTTTTTATTATTTTAATTAATTTGATTTAATTATTTTTTTTGTTAAAGGTCGGCTTTCCATAATTAATTTTCATGTAAATCTATATTCAGATATAGATTTATAGATTATTATGTTATTTTATTTTATTTTATTTTATGTTACTATTATTTTAAATTATTTTGATTTAATTACTTTTTTTTTCTTCTTCCCTTCCCCAACTATAATTCCATATATAACATCTCCATCTTCCCTTCCAATTCCATATATAACATCTTCATCTTCCCTTCCCCGACTACCCTTCCAATTCCACGTGTAATATCTTCATCTTCCCTTCCCTTCCCATTCCATAGATAACATCATCATCTTCCCTTCCCCGACTACCCTTCACTTGGAAAATATAATTCTTACTTGTTTCAGTTGTGATTCTTACTATGTAAAGGAGTCTATTCCTATTCCTTAGGAGTTGTTTAGATCTAGATGTTTCCTATATTTGTGTGTGGTTGAGATATTCTCTCAACCAAGTGATTGTGTGTCCAAGATAGTCTACCTATCTTGAGACAACACTACATGTATTTATATGTAACATTATTTGATGTGAATAGTGAATTAGTATGCATTATTGAATTTTAACTTTGTATCAGAGCTTGTTTGAGCCTGGGCCTTGGCCCCTCCTAGGCCGAGGGAAATAAGAGTATATGTATTTGTATTGTGTGTCTTGCCTTTATATTTGTCCATAGATTAAGTGATTGTGTTTTTGTGATTTTGGAAGGGTCGCCAGCCCACTTGTTGAAGAAGTTGGCTGGAGATGTGTATGACCGTGCCTCTAACTTGCCGCACCTTCAAGTTGAGAGGTGCAGGGGATGACTAGTTGTCAAAGTGGATATGTTGTTCAACAATTGGAATGCAGTGCAAATGCATTCTGGGATATTTCATTGTGGGAAGAGCTTTGATCAATATAAGGGTGTATAAGTACATTGAGGATCTATGGAAGAAGAAGTAGTCGAATATAATGAGGTTCTTGTAGCAAGTGAGATGTTGGGGATATCATCAGCTTCCTGGTATAGTGAGGGTGAGAAATCCTAGTAGGCTTGACAAAGGTCGACGTCTCGGTTACAAGGCGAAGCAAGAATATGTTATTTACTAGATAAGAGTGAAGCATGGAGGTAGAAAGAGACCTGTTCCTAAGGGTATTGTTTATGGTAAGCCCAAGAATCAAGGTATTACCCAGCTCAAGTTCCAGCGTAGCTTGACATCTGTGGTGGGTGAAGCTGTGTTCAAAGTTGATTTGTTGTGCGCGAAAAGGAGCGCAATCAGTGCAACCTCACCAATGTTGGATTGCATCAGCTGGTTATGAAGATATGAGACGATAGTCAAACTGAATCAAAAGGCAATGTTTTGTGAAGGTTGTGAGAAAAAGGAGCAGCAATGGTGGCTTTTAATCGAGCCTTAATCTTGTACTAGGGAATCCCACAAATCTTGTTTGCCCAAAACAGCGGCTCATCCTTCGCAAATTGCTTTGCATTATTGTTTCATAAAAGGTAACTTTGTCCATAAAAAAATCATTAAATGGCCTAGTTCTTAGCTCTTAGCATTTATCCTTTCTGATATGATGTGACCATGACCTGCATCACTAGCTTAACCTTGATCTAAAATCCACAAGGATATGCATGCATCATGTTTTTGCTACACCGGATTCTTTGGATCCAAATATATTGCAACATGTTTTCCCATAATGCGAGGGGTCCACAATTTGTTACACTTGGAAATATTCTCTTATCAACACTTTAATCTGGGATATGAATTGTTTCGGGTATTTCATACTTGTAGTAGTCTTTATTCGTTGAAGATCAAATATACACATTTCTTCTGTGTGATATAAAAGGAGCAATGCGTAGCAAATGGTTGAGGTTTCGTCTGGCTGAGAAATTGATGAGGATCGAGATGGAGGATCAAAGAGTTGAAGTCTGGTTTGGGGAGCAACAATGTACCACATCCAAGCCCATAAGACAAGCATTAGAATTTTTTTGCTTTATAAGAGGTAAAGAAACATGAGGAACAATCATTCCACATGGGTGAAGATGAAACCAAAACTTCCACTATGCCACAAATTAATATATATTTTAATGAAATGAATTATTTTCTTGAATTAATTTTTGGTTTTGTAACTTAAACATGTTGAGTCTGATCAGCTTAACATGTAAATGCAATTTGTTAAAATTGATCACTCTAACAACTGCAAATTGGATAGAAATATTCAAGACGCTAAGTTTGTATTTGATTTTAGAAGAAGTTGGTGAAGTGTGATGGTGGCAGTGGATATTAGTTGGAGCAATAATAGATGGACAAACAAGGTAAAGGATTGTATGTTGAAATAAAGCAGACTCAATATTATGTTTTAATGTGAATCACACATGTATTAGTAAGCAAGTATGATGTTTTGCAGTGGTCCTTGGAACATATGTACCTGGTAACTCCATGAGTTGGAGTGTATAATGTAAGCCTGATGAGGCATGTGAACCCCCATGAAGTTCATGGTAATCTTAAAACCAATTTGTGATTGCAGGTTGTGGTAAGCCATAAACCACTTGTGACAGTGTATGTAAGTGCAGGTTTGTGGTAAACCAGAAACCACTATGTAAGTGTAGGTTTGGGGTAAGCCGGAAACCACTTTGCAGTGTCGGTTTGTGGTAAGCCAGAAACCACGTGTAATAGTGAAGTGGACAAGATTCCTGTAGGCTTGGTTTAGGGTCAACCAACAAAACCCTAGGCATGGTTTAGGGTAAGCCGATAAACCCAGAGCATGGTTATGGGTAACCCGAGAAAACCCATGATGATCATGATGGAGGGGGATTTGCAGGTACATGTACATGTATGCAGATATTGGTTGATTGAACCATGTACACGAAGGACATCCTAGTTGACTGACGGTTGCAATGGTTGGTACCCATGCATTCCGACAAATGGTTGTTCCTTCATATGGATGTCAACATACTCTTTTTATCATGTTTGTAAACACCAAGACCACAACTAGATTTTGCAGATTGAGATCGAGACAAGTAGTCATTAAGGGGGCGACTTGGAAAATATAATTCCTACTTGTCTCAATTGTGATTCTTATTATGTAAAGGACTATGTTCCTATTCTTAGGAGTTGTTTAGATCTAGATGTTTCCTTGATTGGTGTGTGGTTAAGATATTCTCTCAACGAAGTGATTGTGTGTCCAAGATTTTCTACCTATCTTGAGACAACACTACATGTATTTGTATGTAACATTATTTGATGTGAATAGTAAATTAGTGTGCATTATTGAATTTTAACTCCTTCCAATTCCATATATAACATTTTCATCTTCCCTTCCCCAAATATAAGTGATTTGATTTATTCTTCACTTTCCCGATTATAAGTGATTTGATTTATTTTTCCCTTCCCGGCTATAAGTGATTTGATTTATTTTTCCCTTCTCCCACTATAAGTGATTTGATTTATTTTTTAACTAAATAGTGATTGATTTATTTTTAATTAATTTTATTATTATTATTTTATAGTGATTTGATTTATTTTTTAATTTATTTATTATTTAATTTATTTGATAGAGGAACCAAGTCATCCGCCTTAGCAGAGCATGTGGAAAAAACCAATCATCATGTTTGTATTGAGGAGGCTAGTGTGATTGCTAGGGTTTCGCAATTCCATCATTGAAAATTTAGGGAAGCCCTTGACTCTTGAGATTGAAAAAAGGTCGAGCAATCTCAAGAATATGGTTGGAAAATTAGTAGTTGCTAGGTCCCAGCACTCTCATCCTAGTCACTTTCTTTTCTTCCCTCCCTCATTTTTTGGCTTGTTCTTATTATACCGTATCCTAATCATTTTAGCTGATAGCTTCCCTCCCTCATTTTTTGGCTTGTTCTTATTATACCGTATCCTAATAATTTTAGCTGATAGATAATTTTTATTACCTGTACCATTATATAATAATAAGCTAATTTAACATTTAGATATACGATTAATTATAAAATATTATTTTTAATTCCTTTTAGAACAACGATTATCTAAATGAAATTTCATTGTAAAGTAGTTAAAACCTTTATATAAATTCATTTAAACATTGGATTAAATCTCGATAATTTATTGAATAGGTCAACCTCTAGGTTAATTAGATAAATAATTATTTTTATTAAAATATGATCCTAACACCTGACTTTTATATTTTATATATTTATTTATTAATACCTTTTATAACTATCTAATTAATAATAAATCATTACTTATATATATATATACTAATATATATATTATATATATATATATATATATATATATTATTATATTATATATATAAATATGCCCTTTTGACTTTTTATGATAATATAACTTTCGATTTGATTGATAAATTAAATTAACTTATTTTTATCCCCTGGTCCTAGTCCATCTAACTACTCCTCAGTGAAATTTAATCGTTATAGATGTTGCCTGATTATAGGCGTTGGAGGTCTGCTCTGTCTATTTAACATGCATAGCTTGATCTGCTCCTCAACTTGTCTTGACAATGAACCACACTGGTTGGTTGGAAACGCGTCAACAAATGAAATACCATGCTATTTACACCGAAAAATATATCGTAAACTTGATATGAATCACAGAAGCCTCAATTTAACAATATTTGATTTATTTTTTAATTAATTTTATTACAAGTGATTTGATTTATTTTTTAATTATTTGATTAAAAATAATTAAATCATTCATCTCCTAATTAGTTGGTTTTCATTTTTGTTTTATTTATTTTTTTTATATATAATTATTTATTATTTTATATATAATTATATTTATAAGTGGATTTATTATTTTATTATTATTATGATTTATTTTAATTTAATTTTATATTATTTTTTATTAATTTTATTATGATTTATTTTAAATAATTTTATTATGATTAAAATCAATAATTACTTTTATCATCATCACCTAATTAGTGGTTTCACCCGTTTCGTTTTCATTTATAAATTAGTTAGTTTTCATTCGTTTTAATTTTTTATATATAATATATAATTTTATAAGTGATTTGATTTATTTGATTAATTTTGATTGTGAGAATAATTTTGGCAAAATCACATAGAGAATCATTTGTCGACGTATTTTGAACCAACTAGTGTGGTTCATTGTCAGGACAAGTTGAGGAACAAATCCGAGCGACCAATTAAATAGTGCATGTAGGTCCTGCAACAGCTATATTTGACTGGGCAATGGTTAAAAAGACTCTTAACGGCTAGATTAGACCAGAGCCTAGGGGAAGGGTCAAGGTTAGTTAAACAATATTATAATTTCTAATCTTATGGTAAATCATAATTAAAGAGACCATAGTTTAATTAATTTTTTTTATTATCACAATTATTAACTTCTCAAGTAAATATTATTAATC
>APFE031520280.1:47982-67608 GCA_000404065.3 Pinus taeda
CAATGATTTCATTTGTGTATTCAATAAACACAAAATTTTATAATTGAGTAAAATATTCGCCATGCTTGGTGAGAGATTCGCCAAAAAATTATATATACATATCATATTATTGATAAAATCGCCTTCCATTTTTCCTATATACCATGGAGATTCGCCCATTTATTATACATGTAAATTTAGGGGGGTTCTTAAAATTTTCCCTGCTTCTCAAGTTGATCTTTTTTCTGCATTAAGACCGCTGCCATAGTATGCTTTGAAGCAAATGAAAATAAAATGAAATCTTGGAAATAATCTGGGCTGATCAAAATCCGAGTTGAAGAAAGAGCTAACTTTACCAAATTGAAAGATTTGATAGCTTATTTGGTCCACTTTACCACACTATCTTTCTTCAACATGTTTGTGATTTCCCTCAAATGTTCCGCTAGATTTGGCACAAAACAACGTAAGAAGTTCATCTTACCGTTGAATGCTTGGATCTCCTTTTTACTACGGGGAAAATCAATTTTCTGAATGGCTTCCACTCGAGCAGGATCGATGCAGATTCCCTCCTTGGATATGATGTGACCGAGAAGCTTCCCTTCATCCATGGAAAACAAGCCCTTTTTGGGATTAAGAGATATGCCATACTTTCTGCACCGCTGAAAAAAATCTTCAAATGGTAAAGATGTTCCTCAGCTGAATTAGAAAAAACTATCAAATCATCAAGGTAAACTATTAAAAATACATCTTTCTCAATTGCAAAGGCGATATCCATAGTCCGCTAAAAAGTTGCACCAGCATTCTTTAAACCGAATGGCATCTTGGCATAATGGAAAGTCCCCCACAGGGTGGTGAATGTTGTTTTGTCCCTGTCATCCCCATGGACCAAGATTTGATTGTATTCAAAATACCCATCAAGCAGCGACACATGAGATGCCCCGACCACTCTTTGGAGCATGTGGTCCGTCTTTGGCAATGGATAATTATCTTTCAAAGACACCTTATTCAGATTTTTGAAATCAATGCATAATCTAATCTCACCTGCCTTCTTCCACATGGGCACCAAATTGGAAATCCATTCTAAAATTATTATTGAAACGATTATACCAGCCTTGTATAATCAATTAACCTCCTTCTCTATTAATGGCAACAACTTAGGATTGATCCTTCTTAACTTTTGGTGAAATGGCTTCTGGTTTGGCTTGATTGGAATGATGTGTTGAATTATACTTTTGTTGTACTCCTTCAAATCTAAATAGTCCCATGCAAATACATCAATAAATGAAGACAATAAACTAATGTATTTTTCCTTTAGTTGAGGAGGCAATGCCTTTGAAAACTTCACCATCTTTGGATTTTTTGTTGTTCCGATATTCACATCTTCAACTCCCTTTTCAGTCGGCCTCAAACTTGGTTTCTGGGTTACATCATCTTGGTCAAATAATTCCTCTAAAGGTATAAGGCCTTTAGAGATGACATCGTCTTTCAGCTACAAAACTTCCATATGATTTACTTCTAATTCTGGTTTGCCATTATCTTGCTCGCCATCTATAGAAGTGTCTTGATATTTATCTTCATTTCATAGAAATTCTTCAATCTCTTTGTCATCCTGAAACACCTACCAATATATTTGATTATCAGTGATAGCTAGGTGATGTTTCACATGAATTTCAAACTTATTGTTTGAATTCATCGGAATCTTCAAGTTACTCATTGTTGTTGCAAGGGAATCTGCAATAACATTCTGTGCACGAGGAACACATGTCAAGGTAAAATCTGGAAACAACCTCAAAATGTGTAAAACCACATTACAGTAGGCCCTCATTCGAGGATTTTTTGCTTGGTATTCTCCCTTGACTTGCTTAATTACTAATTCAGAGTCGCCATAAACTGAAATTCTTTTGGCATTCAGCTTTTTGAGGATTTTCAAGCCTGCAACTAGTGCCTCATATTCTGCTTCATTATTAGAACAATCAAAAGCCAACTTGTATGAACAAAATCTTACATTACTCAGGACTTTATTTGGTGAGAAAACAGGGTTGCGTATCCAAATACTAATTCCGGCACCTTCCCTATCTACTGCTCCATCAAAGTCCATACTCCACAAACCAGCTTCTTCTTCCAAGTGCTAGAATTCTGCCTGTTTTTCTAACTTTGGTTGTTGTCCATCTTTTTCTTGCTACTGGTGGGATGTTGACTGTTCAACGGTACTTTCAAGCCTTTTCCTCTCTTAATGAAGTACAACTCTGAAATTTTTTGTAATCTCGGGTATATCTTCAACTTCAACTAATTGACTATTTACATCGTTGAAACCACTATCGGAATAAAGAACAAAAGATTCTAAATATGTATGTACATAATTAATTGGATGATTCATAGGTTTCTCCTTGCTCCTGATCATGTACTTCATCTTTTTCTCCCTCTATAATTTCCTCATTTGACCAAACATGGGAATAGTGCTATAGGATAAATCTAACTGCAGTGTCCCTTTGAGTTTTGCACCCCATGATCTAGATAGAGGCATGCCAAATCTAGGGGGAATGTCAGCCACTACTACATCCATAAAAAAAAAAAAAAAAAATCGCTGGAATCTCATTCAAACTTATAACAAAATATTTAATGAGACCAATACTTCTTACTCTACCAGAATTTAAAGGAATAAAGGTCATGATACTTTCAAGTGATGTCCAAACCCAATTTTTCCATAATTTCCTTTGGCATCAGGTTGTGAGATGCTCCTAAATCAAACATGGCATTGTGCAAAACATAATCATGTAATCTAAGGCTGATGTAAAAATGAGTTGCATCATTATCCTCAGATTGGCCTTCTAATGCTGGACCAAAGATAAGTTCAGGTTGTTCATCTTCCACATTTACCATATCAGACAGAGGATCTATATTCAAAATCTTTGCCACTTGACCTTTATAGCTGCTATTCTTCATTAATTCAGTCAAAGGTATTGACACTTTTAACTTAGCAATTTCATTTTCTAAGCTAAAGGTTGTAGTTTTCTCTACCTATTTGACTAGAGCATCTTTCTTTTCAATTTTCTCCTTTATTGCACTTGGATGATTTGACTTTTCGTTTGCTAATTTCACTCTACTGGAAGTAAGATCTACTGGCTCCTTTCCCTTTTTTTGCACATTTGGAGAATCACTCTTTGGTGGTGTTGCGTCCTTCCTCTTTTGAGTTGGACTAATAGATACATCCCTACACCTGAGTGAGTATTGCCTTTGTTGCACTGTCAATGCTTTCATGTACCCTCTCTGATACTCAACTGATTCCTCTTCTAGGACTGTTTCATTTGCCAATATAAACTCTTCATCTTTTTGTACAACTGGACTTTCTATATATTCCTCATCTTCGGTGATATAAATTGGCAAATCATTTGGTGTAAAAAAGTGATTCTCTTCTCCTATTGGAGCCTCAACATCTTTTGATTCAGTGCCATGGACATAGTTCTGTTGTAATGGTGTTTTGACTTGCTATTGAGTTGATGGATCTTGAGCTCTTTACTCTCGCTGCTTGATTCTAAACTGTAGTTGCTGCTGACGACGGAAATTTGGATTTCTGACTTGTGTCTCGGGCTTGTCTGTAATGGTGAATCTATCAAACATATTCTCAATCTTACAGAGAAAATGATCTGAGGTAGAAGCTTCTTCCTTTATAGTCACCTTCTTCTCGGTCTTTATTCTAACTCTCTTAGCTAACAAATTTGCCTCCACGCTTACTGCGATTTTCTGCATGTCCTCCAGTGTAGCCGAGTCTCTTTCTCTCAACTGATATGCCATATCAGGATCAAATCCATCAGGAAATTTGATCAAAGCCAGCCCCATAGATGGCTTGAAATCAGCTGGAATGGCATTATAAACAGTATTGAATCTAACACAGTAATCCTAGACACTTTCACCAACATTTCTCTTTATGTATTCATACTCGGAAAGGATTTGAAGTGGATTTTTCTTTACCTCCTAGCGATCCAGAAATTGTCTATGAAGAACCTCCAATGAATTGATTATTCTAGCAGGCAATGCTCTGAACCACTTTTGCACTTCGCCTCCAAATGTTTACACAAATAATTTCATATTTACATTCTCTGCATCTATCTCGTGGAGATCAAATAAATGACTCATCCTATTGACATGTTGTTGTGTTGTGACACCTTGGGAAGCATCAAACAATGTAATTTTACTTTGGTAATCAGCAGGCGTGGCATCCAAGTTTTGTGGCAGAACAAGAGGTGCATATCTAGTAGCCATTGCTCACGGTGGATTTACAACTGGCCTTAGGGATGTAGGAGGAGTTGGAACAATGATAGCAATTGATGTGACTAGTGTATGAGGTGTCGAAGGAGGTGAAGAAATTCTTGATGTTTGAGGTGTAGAAGGAGTGGATGGAGGTGAAAGCACTGCAGATTTCTGATCAGATACGACGGGTTGCACGGGAATGGTGGGAAAAAATGAGTTTCATTATGAATTTCTGAATTAGACACAACAGCAGATGAACCAAGAGTAGCAGATGCAGATTCTAAGAAATCAGGAACATTGGTAGCCACAATTGAAGTTTGAAGATTCAGAATATAAGCGTCAATTGATCTATTTTCTCTTTTAGTTTCAAGATCTTTAACAAACTCTCGATTTAGAACAATAGCACCAACTGCACTTTCAGACTTAGTTTCAAACAAAGATAGCTCAAAATTTTCATCAAATGAGAGATATTCAAGATATTCAAAAACAACCGGGCATGAATGAGATCTAAACACAGGAATCACAAAACTTTCTTGGCGGAGAATTCTTGGAATGAGATTTGGATTTTCATACACGAGAGGAGGATCAAGATCGGGATTGGCTCTCGTGTATCGTCTCGAAGCCAATGTGTTGAATTATTTCCAAAACTCAAATTGACATTACAATCTTGTCAGCCTACTGAATTCTAAACTCATTATCCAAAAATCTAGAATTATTTAATGTACTGGGGCAATTTGCAAGTCAGATGTTCATTTTATAAAACTAAACCGGAGATTCACTGAAGCAGCATTCATCTATTTATGCACTCGCAAAGAAAGTGCAGTTCGAAGGCTACCTTGCTAACTTCAGGCTCCATCTGTAGTTTATAAAGAAAATAACACTAACAAAAAAATAAACTTTTCTTCCCCAGTGGAGTCGCCACTATGTTAGGCCTAAATCTACCTCAGGCTGAGAAAGGCAAGTCTAGGGTAACATCAAACCACGCTTAACCTGGTAGCTAGCCCTACCAGGTCGGGAGAGGGCTCTCTCCTTGTCAATCCCAGGAAAATATAGCAAATGGGGCTTGAGATGACTAACGTAAAGACTAATTTTACGCTAGGTATATGCTCAGAGGATTTTGATTGAGTTTTATTTTGGTTTGCTGGACCAAAAGTGAAAGACAGTTTTGGGTCCAGGGAATGGACTTAGTCTTGCAGAGGTTTCTGTGGGGTGAGGTAGGAAAATGCTTTAATACTTTTAAATAAGTGAAATGGAAAGTCCTAAGACTAGTGAGGAGTTTAAAAGGGCATGAAAGTATCAGGAATCCTCTTCAAATAGTTCAAAACATGTAAAACCAAATAAACCCTAAAGTAGAGCACTGCAATATCAATGAATTCCACCTTTATACTTGATTCATTTAGTTAAGCTGAAAAGAGAGAGATGATGGCACACATAAATACATGATAACTTGAATAAAAAAAGGAAAAACAATAATAAATAAATTTTCCACAAGAATCCCACAAAATGTTGCAAACCCTGGTTTATTTCCTTGCCAAACTGCAGAGATGAATGTACAACAATGCTCAAAGCATTCACAAGAGTCCAGCCTTTACAAATGATTGAAAAAACACATGATATAGACCTCCAAACCACCTATTCTATCCATCATGGGTCTAATCCATGAGAATAGGGGTGGTTTCAACCATATCTAAACTAGGAACACAAAAATAGGTAGTGGAACAGCTTGCCTCTAAAACCTAGGAAACTGATTCGTTCAACTCCAAACCACCTACAACTGATGTATCTACCTTATAAAGTCAATTTTCATCATTTTTTATCATGGTATATCAATTTAAATAATTTCAGCTCATGAATTTTACCATAAGAGAGAAAAATTCCAACTAGAAGAAAACTAGGCGAAAAACAGAGTTTTTTAGCAAAATTGGCACTTTTTCATCCTATGCGTAGCACGTTTTCCCAGCTGAATTTGGAGGCCTTCCCCTTCACCAAATTTTCTCCAAGTTGGCTTGTTGGAAAGCTCTATCCATATAATTTCTAGGACAAGTAGAATTTGTTAAGTTCGTGCCCATTTTCCCCTCCAAATATCAGTTCTCCAAACACTGCTTCTTGTGTGGCCAAAAAATGGCTGAGAGGGCATTTTTGAGGTGTTTTTGGCCCTTTTGGTGACCCAAAAATTGTCAAAATTTCCTAGTAATTTATGGGCATGCATAATTTTTCATGAGAAATCCAAAAATTCAAATTTTTCCTTCAGAGGAGGTCCCTATCAAAAGCAAGTTCCAGGTGGCGCTACGCACCTGCCGAAAAAAACCTATTTTTTCCTTGAAAAATTCAAAATTGCCAAAAAGTTTGCCAAATTTCTTGGAATTTCGCATGCGTGATCTGCATCAAGTACTATGCTGGGCCAATGAATCTTTAGCCAAGATCTTGAGCCTATCTTACTCTTTCCTTCTCCTCAAAGTCTTCTTCAACTTGGCTTTTAAGCACCTTATCCTAGTTTTGCAAATTTTGTTTCGTGCCAAATAGTGATAAGCCATGTGCCGCACCATATTTTCCGCATTATTGGCTTTCTCAAGCAGCTTCTCCAAGTGCGTGTTCACCCTCTCTAGCAAACATTCTCGGTCAACATCAATCTCTTGCTCGAGGGGTGTCAATTTGACTTTCTTTCTTTTTGCTACTTGCTTGTTTTCCCTTATGGTTTGCAACTCCATGATTGTCTGTATATCCTCCAATTGCTTGTTCCATTGCTCAAGGTAATTGATGATCCAATTAGCTCTTTCAATGTTAAGAGATAAGGCATGGATGTCAGCTTCTTGTTCTTTGATGATCTCCTTGAGTTTTGAGCCTTGGGAGCCCAAATCAGTGTCCTCATCCTGAATCAAAATAAAATCTCTCTCCTGACCTTCAAAAGGCCCTTCCTCATGTAATGGTTTCTTTCCTTTATCATGTACCTGCTCTATTGAAGAAGAAGGCAAAGCCCCTTTCACCCTGGGTGAAGATAGCATTTTTTTGTTGTCTAGTGAAGGAAACGAGACCCCTTCCACCCCAAGTGGAGATAGTACTCGTTTGGCAGCTGCAAATAATCTCCTTGTGCCTTTTTCATAAGTGAAAAATACTGGCACACTTGTAGATTGAGTCTCATGAACCTCTAGTTGATTTGAAGGCCCTCCTTTCTCTTGAAACACTGATGGAGTCACTTGAGGGATTTTTTAAAACCTCATGTGAAATGAAAGTATCCCATGAAACATTCAACAAACTTGGTTGATGCAAAACAACAATCTCGATCAATGAAAAATGATAAATGCTGTTGAACTGTTGATGAAGAGGTTTTCTTTGCACCAATGTAGCCATTTTCTCAATGTTTCTACCTATGAAATAGAGGAGGTTCATAATCCTCACTCTAGTAAAATGCATCAATAATCTAATATGATAAGTGTACAAGTGAGAAAATCTCCCTTCACAGGTGAACTATTTGATAATAAGCTTCATGAGTGAAGCATAAGTGTCCTGTAGGTATCTGAAAGGAAAGACCTTACTGATTTGCTTTTGATAACTAGCCTTGATATAAGGCTCATAATGCTCTTTGCTCACAAGTTGTTATTTGTTCCACTGTTCACCTACATTTGGAATATATGTTGTTGCAGCTATAGTTTCAGGTGTCAAAGTGAAGGAAACACCTGCTAATTTCACCTAGCCATTGTGAAGATGAAGGACAAATGGTCTAGCAAGTTCATGGTGGTATTTCACCCTCTCCACCATCTCACAAAACTGGTAGCAAGACTAATGTTTGAAACATGTTATTGCAAGGGGACAAGCCAATAACTCTGTGAGTGTGGTGGGCTCCTCCCGGATGTGTTTTCCTCCCTTATGTGGTTCTCTTGGTGCATGAATCTCTTGAGAGGAATCACTCATAGTTTCCTCATCCCTTTCATAAGCTGAATCTGTTTCCATATTTTCCATTGTATGGTGAAAAATGATGAGTATGAAGAGATTTTATTTCAAAAATAGGTGACTGCTGCTTTCTTCTTTGGGATTTGATGAATGGGACTGATGAGTGGAAGGTTTTGATGCTTGTTGTAGGGTTATGAGGGAGTGATAGGGTTTTGGAAATGAAGATTAGGGTTTGGGAAATAGTGGGAATTAGGTGTTAGGGTTTTAGGGTTTGGGGATAGAGGTTAGGATAAGTGTCAATGAGAGAGGGAAAGGGGAATAAAATTTAAGGAAATGTAGTGAAGAGCAAATTATTCAAAGGAGTAAACAAATAGCAAGAATGACAAAAACTGCAAAACCCTAGGAAATTTTGCAATATAACTGTGCAACAATTTGGGGTTTGAACTTTCACCTTTCAAAACACCATCAAGGATGACCAAATATCTTTTAATGCCAAATCTGGGGGGTTTACTTACTTGGAGGAATATTATTTGGAAATTTGGAGCTTTAGAAGGTCGATTGGATGAGTTTTGAAGTTGGTCGACTGGTGCGTCGCACCAACACCTAGGTGCGTCGCGCCAATTCCCAGGTGTGTTGTGCCCGTTCAAACTTCTTTGTAATTTCTAGGCTCGGTGCATAGTGCCGAGTAGGTGCACCACGCCAACACCCAGGTGTGCCGCACCAAGAAGAAATTTGAAAATTGCTGCAATTTCCCTCTATTTACCTCAAAATGCGATTCTCCTTGTTCTCTCTCACTTTTAGCACAAATTAAGTCTTCAACACAAATGATCCCTTTATATACTTTTGGCTTCAATTTTTCATTAAGAAAACCCACTTTCTAAAGTTTTCCTTTTCACTTTTTTCTTTAAGACTCCGTTTTGCAGTTTGGCTCTATTTTTGTCATTTGATGGACTAATGTTTGGATTTTCTTGTCTCTTTGGTAGGAGTTGGAGTGTAGAAGTTTGGCAAGGTGACCTAGGGCTGCAAATGATGCTTATTACATATGAAAACAATCAAATTACATAAAATTTGTATAAGAAATGGAAAAACCCTGTTTTCACCTCAAAACAGAGTTTTGAGGTAAAAAACCCTTTATGGAGCAAATCATAAGTAAATTTTGTGATTTTATGAACTTATTGAACATCCTCATGTGACTGTTGGCCTGTTATTGAACTTTTGAAGACCATGGTGACAAACCCTAGACCTAATAAGACTTGAAACCCTAAAATGACTTTTGCAACTGAAATGAAATAAAAATGACAGCAAATGATCTGTACATGTGCAAATAGGCCAGCAGATGAAAAGAATGAGGGAAACTGATAAAGAACCACTACCATCAAATGATCCATGACCTAATGAAATGCAACTGATCGGATGAGACACGTAAAATGCATGCAAAAAGAGAATTTTGATCACTGATGGAGGGATGAAGATACCGACACTAACACGATCATCATGAGTAATCAAGAAAGCGTGGGATCCATCAGACCATAAATCTTTGATGGGAGCAACTTTTTTTATTAGAAAATAAGAAACACAACCTATCTACAATCACTTGGAATAGATGTATGGGAAATTGTGGAAGGAGGATATACATTTCCAACAACAATTCCTATAGATACGGCAGGTAAGAAGCAATATGAAACCAATGTCAGAGCTGTCAATACCTTATTGGGAAGTCTGTCACAATCAGAGTTTCTCAAGGTCATGCAGCTCAAATCAGCCAAAGAAATATTGAACAAAATCATTCTGAGCTACGAAGGAGACTCTCAGGTAAAACATGCTAAACTTCAAACTCTCAGAATTCAGTATGAAACTCTTAAGATGCATAATGATGAATTACTTCTTACGTATAGATGAGGTTGTTAATTGTATGAAGAATCTAGGTGAAGATATAAAGGAAGTTACTTTAGTTGAGAAATTTTTTAGATCCTTGTCTGCTAAATTTGAATCAATAGTGTTTGCCATAGAAGAAAAATATGATCTGCAGACTATCACTATGACACAACTTCAAGTAATCTTAATTGCCTTTGAGATGAGAAAAGGAGGTCAATCAGATATGAGAGAAGCTACATTTAAAGCTTTAGCAAAAGGAAAGGAAGAACACAATGAATCAGGACATATTTCAGAAGAAGAAGATGAGGTGAATTTTGTCAAGAAGCTTTAACGAGGTTCCAGAAGATTTAGAGGTAAGCTACCTTTCAAATGCTTTGCCTATGGTAGAGTCGGTCATTATGCTGCCAAATGTCCTCATAAAGATAAACATGAAAAAGGGAAGGAATATGCAAATGGAATAGTCGTTGGTCAATATAGTTGTTGGAGGCTCTGCTCAGACTATTTAACATGCTAAACTGGATTTGTTTCTTCAACTTGTCCTGATGATGAACCACACTAGTATGTTCGAAACGTGTTGACAAATGATTTATCTTGTGATTTACGCCGAAGAATTTCTCTTAAACTTAATATGGATCACAGAAGCCTCATTTCAACAAGAAAACAAGTTGTAAATAAAAGAAGTTACTATACTCATGAAGATAGTGATGGTTTATCAAATAGTGATGAAGATGAAAATAGTAATGACTATAGACTTCTTATGGCTTATGAAGATGATAATTTTTGGGATTCTTTAGAAGAATACGACCTTCATGAAGAAATTTCTGAAATCAAAATTTGTTTAGAAGAAAATAATATGATTATATATACCTTGACATACCAACTTGCTAAAAACGAAAAACACAATGAACAACTAGAATGTGAAATTGTGGGTGTAAGAAAGGATCTTGAGAAAACGAAATCTCTCAATATTGATTTGCTAAAGGATTAGAAACTTTAGATGAAATTATCAAAGTGCAGCATTCTCCTCTGATAAAGATAGGTCTTGGATATACTGAAGAAGCATCTCAATCACAGAAGTCGTCAACCTCCACTAAAAGCTATCTTGATGCAGTAAAGACCAGTGAACAGTATGACAATCGTCAGGAAAGGCATAAAGAAGATCACCATGTAAATCATACTCAATTTATTCCAAGGATGAATAGAAGCCACAACCAATCTCAGGTAAATCATACTCAATTTTCTCCAAAGATGAATATCAACATAAACTACAATCACCAAGTCAATAGATTCGATAGTCGCAGGAAATTCTTTAATGGGCAATGTTTTTCATGTCATAATTTTGGACAAAAAGTTTCTCAATGTGTTGCTTACAAAACCCTTATGACTAGAGAAGCACGAAATCAAAGGAAAGTAATAGGGGTCAAGAAAAGTTCATATAATAACTTTTCTCTTCTTGAAACTGAAATAGAATGCTCAATCTGTAACAACTTTGGTCATGAAGAATCTAAATGCAGGAGAAAATTTCGGCAATCATCTCAAAAGGAGAAAACTCCATTAAATACCAAGACATGGGGAAGAAAGGAATCTCAAAAAGAAAGATGTGGTATAGCCTTGTATGCAGAAGGACAAGAAAATCAGTGGTACATCGATAGTGGATGCTCAAAGCACATGACAGGTGACAAAGAAAAACTTCACTCATATAATGCCTTAGAAAAGGAAAAGAATGTTTCATTTGGAAATGAAACTCCTGCTGTCATAAAAGGTAAATGATCTATTTTCTTGAAAGAAAAGGTTAAATCTAGAAGTATTATGTATGTAGACGGTTTAAAGCATAACCTATTGAGTGTCAGTCAAATGTGTGATCAAGGAAATGAATTGGTGTTCCGATCAAATGGATGTATTGTTCGTGAACTTGATACAGGGGTGACTGTGATCAAAGGTACAAGAACTCCAAACAACTTATACGTACTCAAGGGAGGACAAAAATAGTGTTATCTAAGAAAAAATGATGAAAACTTGTTGTGGCATAGAAGATTGGGACATCTAAACTTCTCTCAAATAAGAAAAGCATGCAGATTCAAGGTTGTTCATGATCTTCCAGATACCAACATCCCTTAAAATACAATATGCAAGCCATGTCAATTCGGTAAGAAAACTAGAGCTTACTTCATTGAAAAAGAAGGGTCAGCTAATAAGCTTCTTGAACTTGTTCATACTGGTTTATGTGGACCATCAAGGAAAAAGTTACCTCGTGGAGAAGAATAATTTATTTTGTTCATTGATGATTTTTCTAGAATGTGTTGGATAGGTCTGCTAAAGCATAAAGATGAATCATTTGAAAAGTTCCAAGCCTTCAGAGCTTTGGTTGAAAATGAATCAGATCGAAAAATCAAATGCCTCAGATTAGATCGAGGAGGGGAACTTACCTCAGATGCATTCTTTGACTTTTGTGAACAACAAGAGGTTTTAGAGGCTTTCCCTCTAGGAACCTAAGGACACAACCCTCCACCCACACTAGTAAGGGAATCCAAATAAAATCGTCTGCACCCTCTAGTTTTACAAGGACTTGTTGTGGCCAGCAACAACCCCCCTTTTATTTAGTTTTATTACTAATACTAAATAAGTGGGGAACCTTTATCCAAAAATTAAAAAAAAAAAATTAGTACTTGCATTCCTTTTTTTAAATAAATCTTACAATCATAAACTTAGGAGAGTACTCAAAAAATAAAAAAGGACGTAAGTTTTATGATAAGTTCGAACAAAACCATTCTCTCAATAAAGAGCATCTCATCGCAAAAAGGTAATGGATGCCATCCTAAAAACGGAATCCTAATATTGTGAAATCATGCACTAAAGACACTCATCACATCACATTCCTCAAATATCACTTAAGGTAAAATACCTCAAATCGCTGATATGCGATGGCGCGTCTTGCAAATAGCATTTCGCAGAAAACACATGGTAATGGATGATTGCCACACGCAACGAAAAGCGATATTGCGATCTGCAATATTACGATCTGCAATATTGTGAAGCAAATCGCAAAATCGCCTTATCGCAAATCTTCAAGGCTCGTTATTCGAAAAAGTTTTTCCATAAACCGATGCCCAGTTATAAGCATTAATGATAATTAATGAGTTAGTTGGTAATCATTAATGAAATAAAGTTTTGATCTGATCGAAGGGCCATTTCACGTAGGGTGATATATTTTATAAGATTTCGGCATTTAAAGCTTTCCATCACCTTTTTCTTATCATTACTCTTGCCTCATTTCTAAATTGCAAGAGCGAAAAGCAGATAGGTATACATAGCAATGTTCAGAATATTATGGGACAGAAGGGTAAAGCTCTAAGTTCTGAAGATAAAGAAATGATTCCCTTGTACATGGACACCACCTATAACAAAGATGTTGGTGTTACTACTTGGGAAAGTATGCACAGCGTACTCGAGGAAGAAAATCCCAAAGTAATGGAGGTTACAACGACTGCAGATTCACGCAGGTCGTCTGAGGCGTCAATTACATAACTAGCATGTTCGTTCTTGCACCTGATAGCGACGAGGCCCAAGATTCTTCCATACATGGACATGGTCAAATGGGTACTTGATAGTGTTGATATCACAAACAGACAATTTAAGACTTAGAGCCAAGAACTCATGGAGTCGTTCTTTCCACAAAATTTAAAGTATATATCCTCTAACAAAAAGTGCGCGAGAGGCAAAAAATAGCACCAGGGAAGCCCGGATCGAGAAACGGCGGTAGTTTCCGATGTGAAATTAGTGCTAATCACGCATCACTGGGCAAAACGCCTTGAAGAGGAAAGCCTCATATTACTCAGTCACCTGTAAACCCGGAAAAATGTAGGAAAAAAATGCTAAAGGCTAAAGGCAAAACCCGAGCTCTAAAACCCGTGGTATTTATCAGAGAAATTCTTAAGGTGGTATGTAAGTATCAGAGACCACTCCAGGATTTTTACCAAATGTACATCATCTACAGACAAGCTGGAGACAGAAGGCTTAAGAAAGAGCAGAGTCCATCAAAATGTTAACCAAGTTGAATTGGGATTCTAACTGGACGTACTTGGTAAAACCACACAGCCAGTGAATGACTCTCAAATGTATCATTAACGCTGCCAAGAAGATGGTGCCAGCACTCGTTGATTCAGTTTTCGCAGGACAGCTAAAATCGGAGGTCGGCCAACCAACTCTCCTCTGGTAAATGTTGAATTCTTGCGACTGCAAAGAACAAATACATAGATAGTTAATCGCCAGTTGTAGTTTTAGATTCAATTTTAGTTTTAGTTTTGCTTTATTTTTGCCTAAAATGAGGATGGTCATTTAAACCATTTCCTACATTTTTGCAATAAATTATTTTTAGATTTAGCTAGTAGTATTTAAACCCTTCTCATGCATTTAGAGAAGGGTCCTGAAATTTATCAAAAACTTGTCCTCAGAACATGCACTTTTGCACCCTCCGAGGAGGTTTTGATGAATGAATGGAATATGATTTATTGATATCTGTGTTTAATATCTACTACTAAAATTGCACTTTTGTACTCTTAGTAGATGTTGAATTAAGAAGAGATAGATCATTATTGCTGAAGCTTATGAGTAGAACTTGTTATAAATGGTACTTTTATCTCTTAACAATTTATGCTTATGCGTTGAGGTGATATTCAAGTTCTGTTATTTATATATGAATGCTTGAATGCTTGAGTTATCATTTGGCACTTCTGTACGGTCATAGCTATTCTATTTATGCTTAATATATGAGTAACTTATTATGTGATATGTTTTTCACAATTGTTTTGTCTAACTTTTTATACGAAATGGTTTATTATAGAATTTGGGCTTCTGTGATCCGTCATATTTATAAGAAGAGCTTCAGTGTAAATCACATGAAAAAAACATTTGTCGATGCATTTCGAACTAACTAGTGTGGTTCATCGTCAGGACGAGTTGAAGAAACAGATCTGGCCTAGCAAGTTAAATAGACTGAGCAGAGACTCCAACGGCTACAAAACGGCTATTTTTGACTCTAGGACCACATAACGGCTATTTTTGACTCTAGGACCCAGGCTAAAGTTATATTAATAAATTTAATATTATTATTATTTTTATAATATTAAGATTAATACTATATTATTTTATTTCTAGAATTAAACAAAATTAGGTACTATGAATAATATCATAAGTAATTTATTTAAATAAATAACGTTAGAATAAAACTAATGGTTATTGAAAATTATTATTTGCGAGAATGAATTCTTTTAAAGAAATAAATAGGGTTACATAAATAAAATCTACTCTTATGCTAGGATTAAATAAGAATAAATGAATAAATATATAATGGTAATGGTAATAAGTTATTAAATTATTAACTAACTATATATGAATTGTTTATTAAAGGTATGTTATTTTGCTTATAAAATTATACTAATTACTATTGAAGTAATATTGTGTTTATAAAATTATTAAATTTACTAATTAATAAAATTAATCTTAATAGGTTAGTTTGAAAAGTAAATGAGCATGTTTATTAAATAATTTAGTTTCTTTATTGAGATAATATCTATATATATATGCATATATATAAATCTGTGAGTGCACTATTATAATCATAATAAATTGAGATAGACAATTATTTAGAAAAGCCATACTTACTTCTGAGGATAAAAGAGTTAAAATGAAGCAATCCCCCCTGTAAAAAAAAATAACATAATTATCATAATTTATATGTACTAAAGATGATGACTTTATGAAAATAATTAACTACCAAATAATAAAAAGGTCAGAATGCCAGCCTTAAATAACAATAAACACGAAAAGATAAAGAAACCCAAACAAGAAGAAAGCACCCTGGATGCCCAAAGGGGAAGGAAGAAACCCTAAGATGACAGGGCAGGGATCCAACTTTTGCTCACTTTCCACCCATCATCTCTGTTGAGATTGTTGGGTCTTCACTCAATTTCAATAGCTTCCCTTAACTTACGATGATGGAACCGATCCACCCTGGCAATGACTTTAGCCTCCTCAATGCAGACATGATGCTTAGTCTTGTCCACATGCTCTACTAAGGCTGAGGAATTTGTTCTTCCATGCTTCAAGTCTGCTACATGCTCGCAAATTCTCTGCTGGATGGAGCGCCCTATTTCCCCTATATAGGGTGTCCCACAAGAGCAAGGAATCAGATATACACCCTTCATGTTTTTGGGGTTAACAGGATCCTTCACCGACCGCAGGGAATTACGAATGGTTCTGAGGGGCCTGAAGGTAGAGGGAATATCAAACTTCTTAAGGATCCAAGCAATCTTGTCCGTGGTCCCTTGGATATAGGGAAGATGGACACCTAGATGGTGCTCCTTAGGCTCTTTCTTAATCAACGCATTATTAGAGGCTTTCAGGAAATCCTTCTGCCCTAGGTACCTACTATATCCGTTTTCCACAAAGACATCAAGGAGGTGGGATCTCTCTCCATCCAGGCTCTCGTTATCCGAAATCCTGAGGGCACGCATAGCTAGGGTATTAAGAACACCCATCTTCTGAGTAGGGAAATGATGGGAATCGGCATGAAGATACTGCTCTGTGTGTGTTTTCTTACGGTACACCGCGTGGGAGAGAGAGCCATCATTCTTCCTGGAAATGAGAATATCTAGGAAAGGGAGGCTACCATTGACCTCTTTTTCCATGGTGAACTTAATAGCCGAGGACTGGCCGTTAAGGTGATCCAGGAAACGATCTAGCTCCTCATGGCCATGGGACCAGATGACATTAGTTTCATCTACATACCTTTTCCAAAGCTTAGGGGGGAGATGAGCTGAGGCAAGAGCCTTGGCTTCGAAATCTTCCATAAATAGGTATGTAGATGACACTAATGTCATCTGGTCCCATGGCCATGAGGAGCTAGATCGTTTCCTGGATCACCTCAACGGCCAGTCCTTGGCTATTAAGTTCACCATGGAAAAAGAGGTCAATGGTAGCCTCCATTTCCTGGATATTCTCATTTCCAGGAATAATGATGGCTCTCTCTCCCACGCGGTGTACCATAAGAAAACGCACACAGAGCAGTATCTTCATGCCGATTCCCATCATTTCCCTGCTCAGAAGATGGGTGTTCTTAATACCCTAGCTACGCGTGCCCTCAGGATTTCGGATAACGAGAGCCTGGATGGAGAGAGATCCCACCTCCTTGATGTCTTTGTGGAAAATGGATATAGTTGGTACCTAGGGCAGAAGGCTTTCCTGAAAGCCCCTAATAATGCGTTGATTAAGAAAGAGCCTAAGGAGCGCCATCTAGGTGTCCATCTTCCCTATATCCAAGGGACCACGGACAAGATTGCTCGGATCCTTAGGAAGTTTGATATTCCCTCTACCTTCAGGCCCCTCAGAACCATTCGTAATTCCCTTCAGTCGGTGAAGGATCCTGTTAACCCCAAAAACATGAAGGGTGTATATCTGATTCCTTGCTCTTGTGGGACACCCTATATAGGGGAAACAAGGTGCTCCATCCAACAGAGAATTTGCGAGCATGTAGCAGACTTGAAGCATGGAAGAACAAAGTCCTCAGCCTTAGCAGAGCATGTGGACAAGACTAAGCATCATGTCTGCATTGAGGAGGCTAAAGTCATTGCTAGGGTGGATCGGTTCCATCATCGCAAGTTAAGGGAAGCTATTGAAATTGAGCGAAGACCCAACAATCTCAACAGAGATGATGGGTGGAAAGTGAGCAGAAGTTGGATCCCTGCCCTGTCATCTTAGGGTTTCTTCCTTCCCCTTTGTGCATCCAGGGTGCTTTCTTCTTGTTTGGGTTTCTTTATCTTTTCGTGTTTATTGTTATTTAAGGCTGGCATTCTGACCTTTTTATTATTTGGTATTTAATTATTTTCATAAAGTCATCATCTTTAGTACATATAAATTATGATAATTATGTTATTTTTATTTACAGGGGGGATTGCTTCATTTTAACTCTTTTATCCTCAGAAGTAAGTATGGCGCTTTTCTAAATAATTGTCTATCTCAATTTATTATGATTATAATAGTGCACTCACAGATTTATATATATGCATATATATATAGATATTATCTCAATAAAGAAACTAAATTATTTAATAAACATGCTCATTTACTTTTCAAACTAACCTATTAAGATTAATTTTATTAATTAGTAAATTTAATAATTTTATAAACACAATATTACTTCAATAGTAATTAGTATAATTTTATAAGCAAAATAACATACCTTTAATAAACAATTCATATATAGTTAGTTAATAATTTAATAACTTATTACCATTACCATTATATATTTATTCATTTATTCTTATTTAATCCTAGCATAAGAGTAGATTTTATTTATGTAACCCTATTTATTTCTTTAAAAGAATTCATTCTCGCAAATAATAATTTTCAATAACCATTAGTTTTATTCTAACGTTATTTATTTAAATAAATTACTTATGATATTATTCATAGTACCTAATTTTGTTTAATTCTAGAAATAAAATAATATATTATTAATCTTAATATTATAAAAATAATAATAATATTAAATTTATTAATATAACTTTAGCTTGGGTCCTAGAGTCAAAACGTTTTGTAGCCGTTGGAGTCTCTGCTCAGTCTATTTAACTTGCTAGGCCATATCTGTTTCTTCAACTTGTCCTGACGATGAACCACACTAGTTGGTTCGAAACGCGTCGACAAATGTCTTTTTCATGTGATTTATGCTGAAGCTCTTCTTATAGAAATGGTTTATATTTATTGAATTCTTTTCTCATAGCAGTTGAATGATCTTTATTACCAATTGCTATTTGAAATTATTTTAGATCACATAACTGAAAGATTAAATCCTGGGTTGGTTTTAGAATTAGATATTTCTATTCATTAGAATACAATTGCATGTTGATAAATTAGATTTAGAATAAAATCATTTTACTTAGAAATTATTATAAAGGAAATATCAATTCTCAACAAACACACACATAAATTGGGAAACTGGTCCCATATCTCCAGTGGGACCCACTATACCAAACAGAAAAGGCGCTGCTAACCAAGGTCCGGACCGGGTGGGTATCCCCCTTGTTGTAGACCCGATTTTCGGGGCTTCAACATATTTGGCACTAGAAGAAGGGCCTCGAACTATGAATGGCAAGTAGATATAAATCTAAATACCATTCTGAGAGTAAATCGCCCTCACCATCTGCGCCGACTTCTCCATCTCATTTAGAATCTTTAAATCTTGAGCAAGAAGTCGATAAAACAACAATTACTACCACAAACCTGAATATTTCAGAGAAATCTACTATTGAACCTCCTAAAGTTGAATCTTTGATTCATAAACTTCAGTGATTTTCTATATCACCCCAAAAATCTAAAAAATCTCAAGGTAGTGTGACTTCGCAATATAATCCTTCTCATCCTCTTACCAGATTGAAGATGTTGGGTATACGACCAATAGTCCCACATTGACTAGAAGTGGGGAGGATCATGGGTATAAGGATGGACAAATATCTCCATTGGTATGAGGCCTTTTGGGGTAAGTCCAAAAGCAAATCCATGAGGGCTTAGGCCCAAAGTGGACAATATCATACCATTGTGGAGATATGTGGTGTCCAGATTCCTTACAAGTGGTATCAGAGC